>JAQBSW010012215.1:0-17472 GCA_029291075.1 Eudiplozoon nipponicum | reverse complement strand
ATCTAACTTGGTTAGTCTATTTTTCCTTTAGGTGGAGCTCATATGGCATCCATTTATACCCAAAGTTCCAACTAACCATGCCCAATCTGTCATTACTGAACAGACACCACACTACATGGGGAAGTGGTATTGAAATGAACATTTATATAATTAAACGAACATTGGTTGCGCGGGTGGTGATAACAATTATTATAATCAAGGTTGCGGTCTTGGTATAAACACCTGACCCATTAATTACTTGCATATTTCAGTATAAACTAAGAATTGTATAGTTTAGAAAAGGCAATTCATCCAGTAGACCGGTTTCGTCCTTATTGGGTACTCATCATGTACTGGCCAGAAATTGCCGCGGACAGAACTCGAACCTGGGCACGTCTGCTGCGGAATCTGGTGCTCTAACCACTGAGCCATCCTGCCGCACACTACACTGCACGCAATTTTCAATTATATACTAATTAATGTAACTTGGTTAGTCTATTTTTCGTTAAGGTGGAGCTCCTATGGTATCCATTTAGACCCAAATTTCTAACTAACCATACCTAATCTGTCATTGCTGAACAGACAACACACCACATGGGGAAGTGGAATTTAAATGAATCTTTATATAATTAACCGTACATTGGTTACGCGGGTGGTGATAACAATTATTATAATCAATGTTGCTGTCTCGATATAAACACATGACCCATTAATTATTTACATATTTCAGTATTAACTAAGAATTGTATAGTGTAGAAAAGGCATTTCATCCGGTAGACCGGTTTCGTTCTTATTGGGAACTCATCATGTACTAGCCAGAATTTGCCGCGGACAGAACTCGAACCTGGGTACGTCTGCTGGGGAATCTGGTGCTCTAACCACTGAGCCATCCTGCCGCACACTACACTGCACACAATTTTCAGTTATTTACTAACTAATGTAACTTGGTTAGACTATTTTTTCTTTAGATGGAACTCATATGGCATCCTTTTAGATCCAAAGTTCCAACTAACCATCCCCAATCAGTCATTAATGAACAGACGCCACACTACATGGGAAGTGGTATTAAAAATGAACATTTATAAAATAAAAAAAACATTGGTTGCGAGGGTGGTGATAACAATTATTATAATCAAGGTTGCGATCTGGAGATAAACACCTAACCCATTAATGACTTACATATGTCATTATAAACTAAGAATTCTATAGTGTAGAAAAGGCTGTTCATCCAGTAGACCGGTTTCGTCCTTATTGGGAACTCATCATATACTGGCAAGAATTTGCAGCGGACAGGACTAGTAATTTTGTTTCTTTTAAAAACTACATAACGGCTCAGATTATTCCGCCATAATATTGACAAAATCAAATTCAAATTTTATTAGGCTGAACCAATTAAAACGCGTCAAATTGCTATTGAGAATTTGCGTGCGACTACGCATCTAATTAAGAAAAATGCAATTATCACGCAACAACTTTTTTACGCGTGATGCTGTCGCTTTCGCCGACTTCTGGATTTGCGCTTATCACGCTCTGTGAACTCATCGCAGTCTTTAGACACGCTAATCTTCTTGTTGCTGCACAACTAGCCGTACGTAATGGAACATCAATTAATTGGATTGCTACGTATGTCAGCCAAATCGGTGTTGCCGCAGTTCTTCAACAAGACAATTCTATGCCTTCGAACGGCAACTAACAAATCCGGCTTCGACAATTCTACTTATTCTGGTGCATTTACTCAGCCAACGAACAGGAGAATGGAGAAAGTGTCTAGATAGACTTCTTGATACCAACAATCTGCAAACATTCATCAATTTTCACGGTATTTGCCGGCGTACTCTTTTCCAGCCCTGTTAAGTGCCTCCAACAGTAACGTCACACGCATCTACTTCCAGCCGGGGCGTTTACATTAGCAGATAGGTTAGATATAAATGATAACTAAGTTGATTCATTACTACTTGTGATTCGCCAAAGATCATATGGGTTCAGCTGAACTACAATCATCGGTTAGATTACAAATTTCTGAATAAAACAGTAGGAGCAAGGAGAAAATCAGACAAATAATATCGCTGGCTAAAACCCACAGTGAATTTATTTATTTAGACTTGAAGAAAATTGAACGTAATTAATCATCTTTCTAGTTGATTCGAAATATATAATTTTCAAGAAATAATGTGAAACTAGATTTTCATGACCTAAGTAGTTATTTGATAACACTAGGGATGAGAATAAATAGTAAAAAGAGGAAAGCATTAAAAAAGTTAATAGAACAAAATTTAACTATGTTTATTTTCTAGATGCTGTGATTAAATATGTTTTTGAGATCAAACTTCAGCACGAAATTAGGGATTTAGGCATAACTATTCAATGAAAATCTTCAGTTGAGAGACATATCGAATGAATAGTTAGCAGTGCTAAGAACAGATGGGCACTAATAAATAGAAATATTTCATCGAACGATATAAATTTACAAATGTTATTAATTTGGACTAGGCCGATACTGGAATATGCTCTCGCTAATTGGAATCCATTGAAAAAGGAATTGTAAAATAAGCGAGAAGCTGTACAAAGGCAATTTATGAAACGTGTTAGCCTGTGTCCTGCACTATATACGCCAGTAGATTACAGTTGGTATTATTGCAAACTTTATTGTTTCGGAGGATGTGCAATTGCATAAAAGTTTTTCACTTGAACCAGTGGATTGGTATCTATATGAATCCAATAAGATTTCGTGCAGTTAGAGCTAGATCTGGACTTTTGGCGGTCTCTCCTCTTTTGGTGGGAAGTGTTGCGAGGAAATTATTTCCTTTTTCGAAAATTTAAAAAAAATTACAAAGGGGCTTAGAGTAACGCCTCCATGTATGATGTATTTTAAAGTTTTATGTATTGAACTAGAAAAAAATTACAATCCTACTGATCTTTTTAATTTTAATAATAAAAGCACTGATATTAATAATAATAATAATAATAATAATACATAATAATAATAATAATAATAATAATAATAATAATAATAATAATAATAATAATAATAATAATAATTCATTTATTTGACAACAAAAGCCAACAGATTTTTGACTAGCGAAGTATTCAACCATAGGGAAAAGAGGAGTTCGATCTGGTGAGAAAGCGATTCCATTTGATTAGGTAGGATCGGCTGGAGTACGAACCGTGAAGGGTCCGAGCATCAATGTGGGATAAGCTGGTGCCAGACAGACGAATTTGAATGTGAGTTCGATGGTAGGGGCGGGTCGGCTGAAGAAGTCGACAGACGGAGTTATTTGACGCGGAAATTAAATTCCTGTGAGATCGTATTGATTAGGATGAATTCGACTAGATTGAAACTTGCAGAGAGTCAGGCTGTCAGTGTCTCGTGCAGGATTCACTGGCTTCCGTTGAGCGTGAATACGGCCGATGGAAGGGGAGGGGCAATCAGCGTCCGATGTATACCAATGGGCGGTCCAGTAGACTTTTTGAGATTCCGGTCGTTCGCTGAAACAAAAAAGGAAGGATTTAGTAGAGCAAAACGACGTAAAGTATTCTATATTTAGATGCACTAGAATAAAATGAGAATATAAAGAGTATTAGGGAGTCAAGAATTAGAAATTTAGAATCAGAGTTGAAAAATGGAAATTGGGGGCCAGCCAAAAGGGACTTCAAACACCTAAACAAGTGGATACCCTTGGGATGAAAAGTAGTATTATGTGTTAAGAAATAGCCAATTACGCTTCTACTCAGTCGTCTCGCGTTAAAATTTGTTAAAGATGTGGTTGTAAGCCGCCTTTTTAAATTCGTGCTGGAATAGGAACTTTGTTTCCGCAAGAAGAGCGTTGAATACACTAGTAGCTTAGATTAAAGAGTCGCTCGAGCGTGTGGCACAGTGGTGACTTGGGTGTACGAAGTTGGACAGTGATAGGCATGTTATGATCTTATGAATAAAAGAAATGACTTGTAAGTGACAAGTAAACTATAGCTGTAGAAGTTTAGCCAGGAGTAGGCGTTCCCGATAATTCTGGCTGAGGAAAGACACGCTTTAGAAATCAGAAGTAAATCTGCTCGACGGTGTACGAGAAGACTAGAGTGAGAGGACAGTAAAATTTGCTAGCGTATGATATGAGGGGTAGGACTTAGACCTTGACAATCGTGAGTTGGATAATGGGTTTGGTAGTCTTGAAGCAGATCAAACCGGTCAACTTGAAGGGTTATGGAGTAGTATGTTTAAGATGTGGGGAGTAGTCTAGAGATTTTGGAAAAGAGATACCAAGGTGCTTGGCCGAATCTATTATTTCAATATCAAGGGGACAATTAGCATCCGTGAGAAAGCAGGGTGGGTCAGAGAAGAGTTTCATCAAACGAGTCTTAACGGGTATTATTTTGAGACCGATTTTGCTAAGCTGCGAATGGAGCGAGGACCAAAGTTCAGATATAAGTGGTAAGAAAGGGTTGAATGCTGTAGGGTTACTGAATAATATGACCATGTCATCTGCTCATTTAAATAGCTTGAATAGTTTGTCTTCAACCTGCACCTGTGCGAGTGTAAGGTTGAAATGAATAAGATCAAGTACGGAGCCCTGGAGAGCGCCTGATCTGATTAGGGCTGACTTCGGGTGACTATTTCAGACTTTTACAGTTGCGCATCGGTTACGGAGATAGTAAACTAATAAGATTGAGGAAGTTGCCGCAAATACCATTGCTTAAAAAGGCGGATTTAATTGCCGAAACGACAATGAATCAAAAGCCTTAGATATATCTAGGAAGAAGAGAGTGCATTCATCACCTTTGGAGATAGAGGAGTAGCAGTGATTAAAGATATTAACCAAGTTGGTGAAAGAGCAGCGGCCATACAGGAAGCCATGTTGATCATTGAGGATAAAGAAGTTGTCCTGGGAATTAATGAAAGTATAGATTAAATTGTGTAAGACCCTGTCGAAGATTTTAGTGAAAGAAGAGACGATAGTTATTGGGCAGACATCTTTGAACGAGGAGATTGACAAAACGCTATTTTTTGATAGGATAAATCGTCCAATTAAGCCATTCCGGGGGCATCGATTGATAACAACAGCAACCAGAAAGAAGAGATTCCAGCCTAAAGTGCAATCATGTTGCGCGCAAAACAGTATCGATGAAATTGGTGATTAGATTTGATGTCTTTCATTGCTTGAAAAATCAAGGCCGGGGAAATTTTGAACCAGTGAGTGTTCTCAGCTTCTCTGTTGTCGAGCATCACAGCGGGAGGAGTGGGAATGGAGATGGAGTCGAGTAGATAATTTAGATAAGCGTTGGCGAAGCTGAAGTCATCCCATCAAGAGAATTTTGTATATGAGGTTTTGTATTTATGTAGCAATGGGTGTTTGATGACTGCGAACTTTGTCTGGGAGTTAGGTGCCGTGCGGATGCGTCTCTCGATGTTGAGCGCTTTTTTGTTGATAACTTGTTTAATGCGCTCATCGAAACGTCGCAGTGTGAGAGTGCGAACAAGTGATGATATGCGTAATCCAGAGTTGCGTTCAAGGTTGCCGCGTGCCTTAAACAAGGTGTTCAACTTATTAAAAAATAATTGATTTCGCGGGTGGAGGTAACAATTATTTAAATCAAATTTGAAAGCTTCAAGTAAACATCAATCCCATTTTATTTAACCAGTCGTCAAATAACATAACAAAAGTACAGCCAGTCGCAACGCACTGACGCGTTTCGACCTGCCATGATCATCATCAGAAAATGACAGCAAAATGACTAGCGAGGATCAAACCGCATTGCACATGTATGGAAAGCAAATTTACATATGCGTCTCTCACTTCCAGTAGCCTTGTATAAGTTGTACGTTATTAGAAATGTCAGCTGCACAATTTCTATGCAGTCACGAACATAAGCTGTTTGTAGAATTCGCCACACACACTCATATATATAGATAATACAATTAAAAATATAATTGACTGCGCGGATGATGGTTACAAATATTTAAATCAAGTTTGCGAGCTTGAAGTAAACATCAATCCTATTGTATTTCGCCAGTCGCAACGCACTGACGCTTTTTGACCTTCCATGATCATTATCAGAATACGACGGCAAACTGACTAGCGAAGATTATACCGCGTTGCATATATATGGAAAGCAAAATAAGATATGCGGCTCTGACTTCTAATAGTCTTGTCTACATTGTACGTGACTGGAAATGTCTGCTGCATAATTTCTATGCAGTCACAAACATTAGCTGTTTGTAGCTTTCGCCGCACACAAATATATATATATAGACAATACAATTTAAAAAATAATTGATTTCGCGGGTGGCGGTAACAATTATTTTAATCAAGTTTGCGAGCTTGAAGTAAACACCAATCCAATTTTATTTGTTATGGTTCGTTATGTTGTTCGACGACTGGTTAAATACAACGTGATTGGTGTTTACTTCAAGTTTGAAAACTTCATTTAAAGAATTTTTACCACCACCCGCGCAATCAATTATTTTTTAACTGTATTATCTATATATATGTGTGTGGCGAAAGCTAGAAACAGCTAATGTTCGTGACTGCATAGAAATTGTGCAGGAGACCTTTCCAGTCACGTACAATGTATACAAGACTACTAAAGTTGAGAGCCGCATATCTAATTTTGCTTTCCGTTAGTATTCAATGCGGTTTGATCCTCGATAGTCAGTTTGCCGTCGTACTCTGTTGATGATCATGGAAGTTCGAAACGCGTCAGTGCGTTGCGACTGGCTGTAGTTTTGTTATGTTTTTCGACGACTGGTTAAATACAATGGGATTGGTATTTACTTCAAGATCGCAAACTTGATTTAAAGATTTGTTCAACTTGTTCCTTGTGTGTATGTGTTGAATAGATGTGCGAGAATGAAAGTGGGAGGATAAGACCTTATGGACTTCGGAAAAACATGAGGAGAGGTTCTCTGAGAGAAAAGATACCTCCAATTAACGGTGTCTCAGAGTTGGTGAATCTCTTCCCAGTTGGTGAATCGCCTGAATGATTGAATGCCTCCTCTAGAGATAGAGGATAAAAGAGAAATAAAGAAGGATAACTGACAGTGATCGAGATTAAGGAAGATCTCTCGAAATTGGACATTGAACACATCTTCTTTGGAGAGGTCGTGGTGAAGTTGATTGTTCCCTCGAGTGGGGAAGTGCGCAAATTGATTTAGTAAGTTATCCACAAAGAGCCAAAGCAACGGGTGATTTTGCCAGTTTGCCAGACGGGGGCTGAGCTCGATGTATCGATCGGAGTGCTGAGAGAAAAATGTGGAAATAAGTTGGGCCGCACGAGTGTCGCCGATGATTAAGGGATTGGGTCTCTGTAGACAAGGATGATTGAAATTTGAGTAGACTAAGCTCATCGTCGGACAGTTTTTGTGTGAAGAGAGTACAAAAACTCGACCTTTGCCGGAACAGACCTCTTTGAAGTGGTTGAAGTAATCCTCCAAATGCCTGATTAGATCCAAGGCCAGATCATCCTCGGAGAGTGCGGAGCGCGGAGACCAGAGTAAGAGGTTTCGCTTATTGTGATTTCACAGAGCAACCTACCTCGCTACAACATTCAACAATTCGTCAGCCTGACAAAAAACAAAATGAAACCCGATTTCCGTTTAAAATTAAAGAATTATAGAAATCCACAAGCACACCCACTCTGGTTGTTGCGCTCTGCGAGAAAAACATATTTTTTTATTATGATAATACTTTTGTAACACGCGGCTCCGCGTTACAACCCAACGAAGTTCAATATTGACAAATAGTCTAACTCTGGTTTTACACAATATTTCTCTTAACTGTGATTTTAGCAACAATCTCTGTTAGTTTCAAGCAGTTTTAATTGAGATTTCTCGAACTGCAAATTTAATTGTAATTAATAAGGTGTGGTTCAATAATAATAAACACCCACGCGCAGTACGCAAGTAACATGCAATGGATTTATGTGACCCAACGCTCAAACCCAGGATTTATCTGTTTGGTATGCCTTAATCATTTTTACACAACTATTAACAGCTCAATTATGATTCTCCTGATCTATATTTCAGGTATTTCTCATTCGTTTATCCGAAACCCTATATTTCAATGGATCTATGTGATTTAACACTCAAAACCTAGCAAACAATGGACTAATTATTGGTGTTGCTTATTGTGACTACTTTTACACGATTTCTTTCTTTGCTTAATAACATTTTGAATAAAACAATGACTTGATTCTGTGGCCTTCTCACATCATACTTCAGGAAAGGGACATGGATTAATCATGAACGCGGGTCGTAATAACAGATACCAGATATTATATAGGAGGATAATTTCGCATTAAGTAGACATCTAGCTTGCAGAACCGCTTACGTTAGCTACAAAACCTCCTACACTTTCTCGTGGTTGAATAAAAGCGTAGGATAATTGTGAGCAGTAACATACCTTCTTGAATTTTTTATTTCTACTATCTGTATTATTTTATTGAAATGTTATGCATTATATCATCATATTAGTCAACATTACAAATAATAAATTGGTAGTCATGCTTCTTATTTTTGCCTTATGTTTCACTCGAATTATGCCTTAATTTTTCCAATTATCAGTTCTTTATAGATGCCAAGTCGGTTTCAGTCTTAATATACCCATTTCAGTTTGATAAGCCAGTATTCTCGTTCACATCTATTAAGTTAATGCCTGCTATATCTAGAGCTAAATTGTTAGTCTACACGAATTTTTTTCCTTTTTGTTTCAGCGTACGACCGGAAACACGAAAAGTCTACAGGACCACCCGACGGTATACATCAGACACTGATTCCCCTTCGCCTACCATCAGTCATAACCCCGCTCAACGGAATCTAGTGAACCATGCACGAGACACAAGCTTCAATTTAGTCGACTTCATCCTAGTCAATACTACCCTACAAAAAATCAATATCCACGACAAAGAACTCCGTCGATCGACTTCTGCTACCAGTCTGCCATCACATTTTAACTCACACTCAAATTCGTCCGTCCGTCACCAGCCTACTCCGCATTGATGCTCGTACCCTTCATGGATTGTACTCCAGTTTATCCTTTGTAGTCAAGAGGAATCCATATAGTGAACACTTTACCACGTTTTGCTCAACTAATTCTTTTCCTTTTTGTTTCAACGAACGACCGGATGCTCAATAAGTCTACTGGACCACCCGACGAATTATATCGGACATTGTTTCCCCTTCGCCTACCATCAGTCATAACCTCGCTCAACGGAAGCCCGTGAACCCTGCACGAGACACAAGCATCAATCTAGTCGAGTCCATCCTAGTCAATACTACTCTACAAAAATTCAATATCCACGACAAAGAAACCCGTTAGTTTGTAACACGCGGCTCCGCGTTACAACCCAGCGATGTTTGATTTTGACAAATACAGTGCTCTTTAAGGTCAAATAATCTAACTCTGTTCTTACACAATATTTCTCTTGACTGTGATTTTATAACTAATCTCTGTTATTTTGAAGCAGTTTTAATTGAGATTTCTTGAACTGCAATTTTATTTGTAATTAATAGGATTGTTTATTAAAGATACAGAACCGCGCGCGATACGCATGGAACATGCGGTGGATTATTGTATCACAGTGGATTCATTTTGCTCAGTTGGATTATTCGCAGTTTACGCGAGGGATTTACTGTTCACATTTAACTATGCCTATCCGAATTTCAGAGAATAATGGATTATTATAATGACATAAGTTAAAAACATAGCAAACAGTGAACTAATTACTTGTGAATTTTTGTCGATGATGTCTTTACACAAATTTATTCATTTTATTTTCAGTGACAACTTTTAACAGTGACTATGTTCATATCATCATGCATTTTCAATCGGTTGCATATATTGATTTCAATTCAGACCTTTGTGAAAGAATAATTGCTTGTGTGCAAAATATGCTACTTTCTAAACAGAGCTCATTTTACTACCGTCTAGTGCATTGACGATTTTGCTTAACTGTGACTTGTGCATGAAACATTCATCTTGGTGAATACTGTTTTAACTTTTACCGTCTAGAGTACGGACAATTTAGTTTGATTATGACTGGTGTTTAAAATGAAATTTCATTGCTGTCTAGAGCACGGTCCGTTTTGTTCAAATGTGAATTTTGATTTTGCATTGCAACATTGTGTACAATATACGTATGATGATTCGACTTAGCCTTCTCACATCACCAATCGGAAATAGGTCGGGGACTAATCATAAGCACGGATCTCAACAGCCGCTACCAAATTAATGTAGGGAATGATAAATCTCGCAAAAGTCTCCTACAAATTGACGTCTGCTGCCGATCCGACAGTACTTTTGAACCCACACTCAAATTCGTCTGTCCGACACCAGCCTACCCCACATCAATGCTTGGACCCTTCATGGATTGTACTCTAGTTGATACTGTCTCGTCAAATGGAATTTCAGTTTTTCACCAGATCGAACTATCATGAGGTTGATGAAAGGAAATCTCTTCCTCAACTCCTCCCTCCTCTGTAGTTATATACTTTGCTAATCAAAATTTCATTCATCTCCACATATCCCACCTTTGATTTGTTATTTCAATGGCCAGGTCTTTTGGCCTTTGTTGCCAAATAAATGTATTATTATTATTATTACTATTATTATTATTATTATTATTATTGTTGTTGTTGTTGTTGTTTTCAGGCCGGGGATTAATCATGTGCACGGATCTCCACAGCCGCTACCAAACTAATGTAGGGAATGATAAATCTCGCAAAAGTCTCCTACATAAATTGTGCCCCGGTTCGTCGAACTCAAGGCCAGCAAAGAATTAATAAACATGTAGATTTTGATAAACTCAGTCACTTTGGATAAATGCCACGAAGGAAAGTAAATTCTAAGACACATATCACAGAAAAACACCCTCTCAGGATTACAATGCTGGTAGACAGCTGCACGAGGATGGGCGAGGACGATGTTACACTGCCATCTATTCTCGACAACACACATACGCATAAGATGAGGTCCAGTTCAGGCAATGCAGGAAGCCCGGTGGTGAGCCCAACAACAGGCCGCACCAACACATGGACACAGTATAAAATATGCCAATTCGATCCAGACTACCTTGACGAGTGGGTCGACGATGTTAATTTATTGGCCAAGGTGTCCAATATAACAGACGAGGGCTCAATATTTTTGAGGGCTTGGGAGACGATCCCAATGTCTTTCAGACGCGGACTCAAAGATATACTGCATCAATACACTGAGGGCACATGTGCGCAGCCATGGCAGAGCCTGCAACACGCCGTCAAGCAGCGTTTGACACCAGATCGAGAAGACAGGCTTACAGAATTAATGAGCCAGATGTCCCTAGGTAGCCGCACGCCTTCTGAGCTATTTAGGGAAATGGAGCACAAAGCCTTAGAATTCAACCTGCCCAAGGAAATCGTAATGCGACTGTTCATACAGAATCTCCCGCCGGCACTACAAGAGATGGCCACGTTCCTGCGCGAATCCCTCGAAGTACAAGACGACGTTCTGCCGGCACGTCTAGACAAGTGGTGGAAGAAACACCACTACAGCTCACCTGTCCAAGAGAAAGGCCACATCACCTCAAGACTGTTCGAATCACAATCCACCGCATCATCAGCCGGAACAAATGTCACGAATGAACGCCTCATCAACCTGCTCGAGAACCTCACCGTCAGGCCAAATTTGGCCTCAGTCGATGCCGTCCATAATAGACGCGACCAGAGCAGGCGTGACCAGCGTCGACCACCGTCCCGGAATAGCGCCAGGAGGTCGACGTCGAGAGACCGGGCCACAGTGCCACAGTTACCAGAGGAGTGGTGTCCGAATCACCGCAGCTATGGCCACTCCACACGTTATTACCTCGGAAACGGCTGCACATTCCCGCGCACAGACGCGACATTCAGGTCGCGTGGTCACCCTCAACAACTCAGGAGGATCCGCCCATGGAAGGTTCGGAAAACTGGTGGGGTCAGCCTCCTCGGCGGCAGTAGAAGCTGAGTACCCCAAGATCGTTGGCCGCTCCACGTCTGATGGCTCGTAGCACGTTGCTTTTGCGGTAGCGCGCAATCAAACTATTGTATTTACAGCGACGGCTCCAGTCAAGTCATGCTTCAAACGCCCAAATGCCAGCAACCAGTCACATCGTCATTTGCCACTATCAACATCTTTTCTCATTCGTGATGCAAGCTCTGGCGAATTATTTCTCATAGGCACTTGATCCGATATAAGCGCACTACGCCACAATTATTTCGAACCCACCCACCCAGTCGACACCAGCAGTATGACCTGCGCCAATGGCTCCATTATAGCGACGTTTGTGGTACGAGTACACACAATCTCGTTCTCAAACTCAAAAATATGTTTCAATTATCCGTTCATCATTGCCAACACGACAAGAAAAATCATCGGACGTGACATTCTCGAGCACTTCGACCTGACCATTCATCCAAGAACACGAGAGATACACACTGCAGACAATCAGTTGCTTACATCAGCGCTAAAACATACGACTCACGCCGAAGCAGTCTCATCTATACAGCTTATTCCTCCAGTTCCTCATGCATCGCAGCTGGACGATGTTCTGAAACGTCATGAAGAAATTTTCAAACCTATCTCCTTCATGCCCGATTTCAAGAGGAAGCGTGCCATCAAAGCCTATCGTATCATCTTGTCGAAACCACTTCCTCGTCCTCCACAAGCACGTCCATTGGCAACACACAAACATAAGGCTGCCGAGCAAGAATTCGCCATGCTACGTCAACAAGGCGTCTGTACACGATCCAGCTCACCCTTTGCGTCGCCTGTGGTAGTAGTACCAAAGAGTGAACCAGAAACATTCAGGGTGTGCGGGGATTATCCTATTCCCAATTCTTGCACACAGTCTGATTCGTACATCCTGCGAAATCCAGCCAACCTACTTAGATCTGCTATCGGTCATGCTGTGTATTAAAAACTTGACTTGGTAAAAGCATACTATCAAGTACCGATGGACAAAGACTCAGTATCATATACTGCACTCAGATTCACAGGAGGTGGCACGCACGAATATCACTATATGCCTTTCGGTCTCAAGAATGCCTCGCAAACATTCCAACGTGTTATGGACGAAATACTATATGAAATACCATTTGTAATTCCATATCTAGACGACATCCTGGTATTCTCCAACTCAATGACCGAACATATACAACATATAGAGATCCTGCTCACACGTCTAGCAGACTATTGCCTCCGACTTCATGGCAACAAATGCGTCTATGCACAGAAATCAATTGAATTCCTCGGTCATCAAATTTCCGATGAAGGCATGTCACCAATACCTACTAAGGTTCGTGCTATTCAAGATCTACAGCCTCCAACCACCATTCGGACATTACGACGATTCTTGGGCAAGATGAACTACTTTTCTCGATTTGTACCCTGCCTTGCCAAGATTCTGGCACCTCTTCACAAATATCTCGTGCCAGAAAGCCGTTTCGTCAAGAAATCACAACCGATTCAGCTCAACGTGGACGACATGCAGGCTTACAAGGATGCCTAAAAGGGCCTTATGCAAAGCGACCATGCTACATTCCCCGGATAGGTCTTAACCTTTTTAATTGATAACTGACGCATCCGACGTTGCCATAGGCGCAGTACTTCAACAATCCATCAATTGAATACACCAACCTATCGCTTTCTATTCGCAAAAACTACAACCTCGCGAGACGCGATATGATACATTAGAGAAAGAGTTACTAGCAATCTACCGGTCGATCCTACACTTCCACACCTATCTGGATGGCCGAAAGTTCAAAGATCTACACAGGCCATCTTCCTCTACTTCCGATGCTCAGAAGAAAGAAAGAGTATTTATATTCACGACGTGTCAACTCACAACTTCCACGAATACACGAGTATGAATATGAAGTCACTCATGTCAATGGATCAGAAAATGTGGTCGCAGACTCCCTAAGCCGTCCTGCAGATCTTAGTGCCTCAATATTGTGTCCTTCACCTATAAGCACTCAGGAATTGCAGGCAGCTCAGCAAGATGATCCATCACTTCGGACATTTGATGTCAATCGACTGAAAACACTTGATTACGATGGAACTCTGCTGCAGTGTGAAATAACTGGCGTGGGCCCTCGGCCGTTTATATTTAAAAAACTCCGTCACAAGATCTTCGAAGTCTACCATTCAATGAGCCACACATCTGGCGAAGCATCAGTGGAAATTCTATCCAGAACGTACTTTTGGCCTGGCATGCTGTAACCTTACCTGTCGTGAACAATATGTGATATCTACTGTCAATACGGGATCGTACCACTCGATGGTATGAGGCCATACCACTGCCAGACACGAAGCAAGAAACTGTCAGTTATGATTTAGAGCTCAATTGGTTCGCTCGGTTTGGTGCTCCAGCTGAAGTGACAAGCGATCGTGGCGCACAGTTCCTGGGCGAAGAGTTCATAGCCCTACTGCAATACTATGGTGTCAAACATTCCGTGACCGCGGCTCGAAATCCGAGAGCAAATGGGTTCGTCGAAAGGCCACACCGAGAACTGAAAGCGGCGCTCAAGGCTAGCCAAGAAGAAAATTGGCTTGCGGCTTTACCGAAAGTACTCGTATCAATGCGTACAAAACCTCGTGAGCCGATCAAATGTAGTTCCGCTTAAATGGTATTTGGCGAATGTCTACGGCTGCCTGGCAAATTAGTGTGATCAGGCTCTGAAACTGCAATAACGAGGAACGATCCGATATTTCTGTTTCCACTTCGCAGTTATCTACAGTATAACGCTCAGAATCGGCAGATCTGTCCTACACGTCAGCAACATAGTCCAATTTATAAACGCAAAGATTTGGACAGCTGAAAATGGTTCTTTGTCAACAACGATATGGATAACAGGATTCTAGCCAAACCGAAGCGCGGTCCTTATCGTGTGTTAGATTGACGTCAGAATTACATCATTTTGGAGATTAATGGCAAAGCTGAAGCGGTCTCCAAACACAGACTATCCCCGGCCGACGTTGATCCAAATGACCCGCTGTTCCGCGATGTTGACCTATCAGGCGGTGAAGAAACGATAACGCCACCCCCAGACAGTCTTGCTGACAACGGACTGACGCCCGACATCTCATCAACAACCGAGCCAACTGAAGCCGTCACGCCGCCGCGAGATATAGAGGAACCAGAATCAGTGTTGACAGAGCCAAAACCAGTCGTTACACGGTATGGCAGAGCAATAAAACCTCCTGTAAGATTAGCCCACTTCAATGTGTACTAATTTTCATTGTCGGGAGGGGGGGTGTATGTAACACGCGGCTCCGCGTTACAACACAACGGTGTTCGATTTTGACAAATATGGTGCTCTTTAAGGTCAAATAATCTAATTCGGTTCTTACACAATATTTCTCTTAACTGTGATTTTAGAAACAATCTCTGTTAGTTTGAAGCAGTTTTAATTGAGATTTCTTGAACTGCAATTTTATTTGTAATTAATAGGGTTGTTTATTGAGTATACAGAACCGCGCGCGATACGCATGGAACAAGCGGTGGATTATTGTGTCACAGTGGATTTATTTCGCTCAGTTGGATTATTCGCAGTTTACACGAGGGATTTACTGTTCACATTTAACTATGCCTATCCAAATTTCAGAGAATAATGGATTATTATAATGACATAAGTTAAAAACATAGCAAACAGTGAACTAATTACTTGTGAATTTTTGTCATTGAAGTCTTTACACGAATTTCTTCATTCTATTTTCAGTGACAACTTTTAACAGTGACTATGTTCATATCATCATGCATTTTCAATCGGTTGCATATATTGATTTCAATTCAGACCTTTGTGAAAGAATAATTGCTTGTGTGCAAAATATGCTACTTTCTAAACAGAGCTCATTTTACTACCGTCTAGTGCATTGACGATTTTGCTTAACTGTGACTTGTGCATGAAACATTCATCTTGGTGAATACTGTTTTAACTTTTACCGTCTAGAGTACGGACAATTTAGTTTGATTATGACTGGTGTTTAAAATGAAATTTCATTGCTGTCTAGAGCACGGTCCGTTTTGTTCAAATGTGAATTTTGATTTTGCATTGCAACATTGTGTACAATATACGTATGATGATTCGACTTAGCCTTCTCACATCACCAATCGGAAATAGGTCGGGGACTAATCATAAGCACGGATCTCAACAGCCGCTACCAAATTAATGTAGGGAATGATAAATCTCGCAAAAGTCTCCTACAAATTGACGTCTGCTGCCGATCCGACAGTACTTTTGAACTCACACTCAAATTCGTCTGTCCGACACCAGCCTACCCCACATCAATGCTTGGACCCTTCATGGATTGTACTCTAGTTGATACTGTATCGTCAAATGGAAATTCAGTTTTTCACCAGATCGAACTATCATGAGGTTGATGAAAGCAAATCTCTTCCTCAACTCCTCCCTCCTCTGTAGTTATATACTTTGTTAATCAAAATTTCATTCATCTCCACATATCCCACCTTTGATTTGTTATTTCAATGGCCAGGTCTGTTGGCTTTTGTTGCCAAATAAATGTATTATTATTATTATTATTATTATTATTATTATTATTAGTATTATTATTATTATTATTGTTGTTATTTGTTTTTGTTTGTTGTTGTATGTTGTTGTATGTTGTTGTTGATTTTAGGCAACGAACTGTGTACTTCTTACGTAACAATATACCAGATCAATTAATCTGGAAAGAAATAGACGCGAAAAACAGAATTATTAAATTACCTTTAAATACTGTTTGTTGCGAAGAACTAATATATATGCAAGTATGTATTAGGTTTTGCGAACCTAGTAACAAATTAGTTCAGTTGTGACCAGAAGGATAAACCAAAGGCAGCATGAACGGAAAGTATAATCTCATGCACATTCGTTTCGTGCTTGCTGGCGACTCATCAGTAGGAGCCGGTATTACGCCCTTTAACCACTATATATTTGGTAGAAGAATGTGGAATAATAGGACGGTACAATCTCCTAGACGAATGTAAAAACCTGTAATAGTGAAGCTAACATAATCTAAAGTCAACGACAATGCGACTTCAATGCTAACTCACACTATATAATACATATACCGAGTCTGTAAAGGATACTAACACTATGGCTATTGTGTTAGTAACTGATACCTTTTTTGAAAACGATGAGTACCGGATACTAACACTATGGTTTCCGAGTCGGTACATGATACCAACCTGATGGATATAAATTTATGCTAAAGTTCACTCAAATTGAGAATTACAACAATTTCCGAACACCTGTTACTCCAGTTAAACCATACACTCTGGCCTTCATCGATATCAGTTATCACATTTCGCGGTAAGCATGACATCATTCAATACAATATATTACAGTTAAATACTGTTTGTTAGGAAGAACTAATATATATGCAAGTATGTATTTGGTGTTGCGAACCTAGTAACAAATTAGTTCAGTTGTCACCAGAAGGATAAACGAAGGCAGCATAGACGGAAAGTATAATCTCATGCACATTC
>JAQBSW010012214.1:0-17474 GCA_029291075.1 Eudiplozoon nipponicum | reverse complement strand
TTGAATGAATATAAGTTTCCCAGGTGAATCGATGTTTGTTTTACAGTTACTGATCGGAGATGGATGTATCTGAAGTACAGTCTGACCGAAAATATAAGTTGTTATACAATAAGAACTTGTATGTATTGATCAGCCTGGGCAGCGCAATGAATGCGTTGCAGGACTCCGAAACAATTCATACCTGGTCGCGACAATTTCGGCAAGTTTTTGATGAATACCATTTGCTACTGTATATAATGTTGAGTTCATACTGACAGCATGAATGAATACAAGTTTCCCAGGTGAATCGATGTTTGTTTTACAGTTACTGATCGGAGATGGATGTATCTGAAGTACAGTCTGACCGAAAATATAAGTTGTTATATAATAAGAACTTGTATGTATTGAGCAGCTTGGGCAGCGCAATGAATGGGTTGCAGGACTCCGAAACAATTCATACCTGGTCGCGACAATTTCGGCAAGTTTTTTAATGAATACCATTTGCTACTGTATATAATGTTGAGTTCATACTGACAGCATGAATGAATACAAGTTTCCCAGGTGAATCGATGTTTGTTTTACAGTTACTGATCGGAGATGGATGTATCTGAAGTACAGTCTGACCGAAAATATAAGTTGTTATACAATAAGAACTTGTATGTATTGATCAGCTTGGGCAGCGCAATGAATGGGTTGCAGGACTCCGAAACAATTCATACCTGGTCGTGACAATTTCGGCAAGTTTTTAATGAATACCATTTGCTACTGTATATAATGTTGAGTTCATACTGACAGCATTTAAATATGTGTATGTAGGCGTTTTTGTGTGTGAAAGAAAGAGAGAGAGAGAGAAAAAAAACTAATTATAAATGAGAATAGAATTTTACTGAATTTTGTTAATACAGATTTTATATATTTGAAAAACAATAATAAAGGTGAATAAATGAAATATTTTTTGCTCCACAGAAGAGTTTTCCAGCCAAATAATGCGTGAATTAATGCAAAAAAATAATAGGATTAAATGAGCCTCAGTTGACGAATACGAGACTGTTGATTTGAGGATTTTTCATATTAACGTATATTGTTTAGCCTGGAGCATTAAAACTTTTTTCAAAATACGAATTCTTGAATGTATTAAGGTAAATCCAATTTTGTTTGTGCGTGTTCTTGTGAAACAATCCCTTTTTGGGTGAGCATTTACATGAAAGCAAGATCAATTTGAATAAGACAAACCAAATATGTCCTGCAGTAAAGTCGACATGTATAAGGACATCGGCTTGTACTGAAATTTGTTTTCAGTAAAGCTACATAGAATGCTGCTACAATTTAGCATCCGAAGCCTAGCATGAAAAAAACCAGAAGGATGAATAGGTCCTAGGCTATTTATATTAACAGTGTCGTGTAAGATTCATTCCTCATGTCGCCAACTATTCTGTCAACAAGAAATTCATTCGTTAGTAAGATAATAGAATTAAATTAAGCACGCAGTTTTAAGTAGTTCTTTAAATACGTGTAACAGCTTTGGATATTAGGCCATTGTTATACTGTCTAAACATCAAAGGTAATTTAGTCAAAACATCCAACGGCGTGTCCACAAGCCAAACTATTTTCGACAAATTAAATTTCGCATGAAATTTGTTTCGTTTTTGAGTTATGAGCACAAGTTTTGATTGTTTGGTTCTTGTTTTGCAACCAGCTCAATTCTTTAGGAAGTAAAATAAATACAAATAGATCTGTCTTGAATGAGGATATCACATTTGCCGCGAGTTGTTTTCTCTGTGAATATGGTGTCATCCCTGAGGTGGGACGGGAAATGAAGTCACGAAGATTTGCAAAAACTTCGGAAACTCTTTATTCAAAACATTTTCGAATAAGCAGTGTAAGGACGGCTTTAGGATCGTGGTACCAATGAGAACCCATTAATCAATTTAAAAAAACGAGCTGTGCACCTAGGAATGTAAAGGAATAAAGATTTTACCGACCTACGTGTGCTATCATTTGCCGCGCAATTGTCAAATGTGGCATCAGCTCGAACGATGACAGCACTACGTAAAACCAAATTCCTTTTAAAGAATATATCACAGCTAAATCTTGTTTACTTTAACCACAACATTCAGTAGTGCGGTTTAAATCCAAAACCTTTTTCTACAGGTTCAATTGGGCATGTAATGCTGAATAGTTTTAAGAACCCGCACATCTGTTTTCAATGTACGGCACCTGTTATGCTGTCTACAAAACACTGTTTAATTTCACCACAACATTTAATGGCATCGCCAAAATCCAAACTGTTACCAAAAAAATTAAATTGAGCATGTAATGTTGCTTAGTTTTCGAAATACAAATACCTGATTTGGATGTTAGGAAATTGTTATGCTGTGTGCACAACACGCTTTATTTTGGTCGCAGTAGTTCGTTGCTTGTTTTGAAGTAAAACAGCTGTCAAATTAAATTCAATACAGGAGTACCTGCTCTGAATGCTCGGCTATTGTTATTCTATCTACACTGCAAGTTTCTATTTGATCACAACATTCAATAGCGTGGCCTCATTGATTGTTTATTTGTTTTCAAAAAATTAAATGTGACAAGTAATTTTGATTATTTTGTAAAACACGAGAGCCGGTCTTAAATGCTGAGCCATTTTCATGCTATCTACACGACACGTTCTAACTTGGTCACAGCATTCAATAGAATAGAATATCTTTATTTGGATTCAAACCACACATATTCCATCAAATAATAAAATTGGAAATTGTACAATATATAAAAAAATTATCACATCACAATAAATGTGCAATTAATATCATGTAGATAGGTATATCTCACTAGTTGTACAATACAATATATCAATATCAGAAAGTTCGACTGAAAAGAATAATATATACATTATCAAATTAGGAACAATTAATGTATAATTCGAGTGTAACATTATGCAAAAATTGAGAACCATGACTAGCAATTGATTGTCTAAAACCAAACGGCTATCTACTAAGTAAATTTGGCATGTAATAATGATTAGTTTTCAAGACGCGAGTACTTGTTTTGTATGTAAGGCCATTTCTATGCTATCTATACACCAGGGTTTAATATTTCCACAGAATTCAATAAAGTGGCTGAAGTCAAACTGTTTTCAATAAATTAAATTTGGCATGCAATTTTGACAAGCTTTCAAAACACGAGTATCTGTTTTTATTGTAATGTCAATATTTTGCTATCTGCACAAAACGGTAAAATATTAACAAAGCATTAATAAGTGTGACTGATGGCAATATATTTTTCCGGCCTGATCACCAATCGGCTGACGCCAGTCTTACCTGGAGGCGTTCTTTCGCTTCGCATTGATGAAATGACCATTGTTAGCCGTTGTTTTAAAACAAATTCAATTCATATTCTACTGATGCCTGTCACAATTTGTCCATCTAACATACACCAGCTAAAGAGAAATTGGAACAGGAACATTATATTTCTAATGGACGTAAACATAAAAATGAATTTGAATAAAATTCTGCTTTTACTGGCCATAAAATTATTAATACGTAAACAAGCTTGCTTTCCTACCTTAAAATCCAGGTAATTCCTTAGTTGAAAGATTTTCATGCAATTTAGGGCAATAACATAACTTATAACAAAGTATAAGGGCAACAACTAAGAACTACATATATTCTTGTTTTCGGTGCATATATGCTCGTTCATGAATAAGACGTTGTGTTCCAGTTTGCTCATGTACAAAAGTTAGATAGTTTTTTTTGCGGAGAACTAATATATATGCAATTTTGTATTAGATATCGCGCTCTTAGTAAGAAATTAGTTTAAATATGGTTAGAAAGACAATCCAAAGTCAGCACGAACGGAGGGTATAATATTATATACACATTAGTTTCGTGATTACTGGCGACTCAACAATAGGAGTCACTATATATTTGGCTGAGGAATGTGGGGCAATTTGACGGTACCAACACAATAGAATTCAATGTATCCTCAAGTTCACTAAAATTGAGAATTACAACTTCTGAACAGCAGTTACTCGAGCAAATCCTCACTCTCAGGAATTGTCCGATATCAGTTTTCACTATTCGCGGTAATCATGGCATCATTCAAGGAAATTTAAAACAGTTAAATATATTGTGTTGCGAAGAAGTAATATATATGCAATTTTGTATTCGTTGTTGAACTTCTTGTATTAAACTACTTCAAATATGATCAGAATCTAAGGTATGATCTCATGGGCATATTTTTCGTGATTACTGACAACTCATCAGTAGGAGTCGGTATTACATCCTATACATACTATATATATATATATATATGTATATATATATATATATATATATACATAATTTGACATCTAGATTTTTGTGGCTTCCTTTACTGAAATGTCCAGTTTAGTCTTGATATATCAGGAATGTTCCACATGCTCTTAAGTAAACGATATTGCACGACTATTAACAAGTTAGTTTAAATTGCATCTGAAGGATATGTCAAATTCAACATGAACAATAAGCGTAACCAGCATTAAACGTGGATTTCGTGCCTACTGGTTTCTCATCAGTAGGAGTCGGCACTACGCCAGGAGCCCTCTACATATTTGGCCAGGTAATATTTACCAAGTCTATTGTACATTATCATGTGCTTATGTGTATTAAAGCTGTGGTAGAAACAGCCTAAAAATAGTAATTTTAGGCCCTCATTCCTTCGAATGAACTCTCTTTCGTTTTTATTTCAGATCTGAAGTTCAAAATGAGAGCAATCTGTTAATGATTTGAAAGTAAAATGATGAAGTTTATGTAAATTTTTATGCCCCTGCAAGTGTGCATTCAGCTTTTCTTCTGTTGCTATGTACATTTAATTTGCCATTTACATTTGGAAATATTTAATATAAAATGTCATGCGTATCAGTCTAGGTGTGATCTAGAGAAAAGAATTTGGGCTACACTTCACTGCTCTATATTAACTCGTGGCTATGTGAACTAATATTTGCTCTTTCTCTATTGCCCACAAATTTATCTTGAATCCATCCATAATATTCGGGAACACTGTCTGTAAATACAGCCTGAATCAATTAAAACTTTATGTTTGGTTTTACAAAGAGAAATTCATGATCAACTTAAATTTAAGGGATTAGTGTAGTAGTGAATATAAACAGAGTTACTATCCGGGTAAATTGGTGTATTGTAGATATGTGACAGGCTGGTTGATTATTTTCATGCAATTTTCATCGCCAATGTTAACTATCGGCCTACTTATCTTTTGCTATAGGCATATAATTTTTATGTATGTTGATTGATCGAATATCGAACCTATTCAGCTTCATTTTATTAGAGCTATTGAGTTAATGCATGTATAAAAAGAGTGATAACAATTATTTACACAAGGATTGCGTTTTTATATAAACACAATTCTCATTTTATACATACATACATACACATATATAGAAAATGAAATTCTCTCTATGGGAACTATTCGAGCGCTGTATGCAGTAAATTGTGGAGAATATTTGAAGAATTCCAAATAAGGTTGAAACCGGTCTACTAGACGAATTCTCTTTTCTTCATTTCGCAATACTTAGTGTATACTAACAAATGTATGCTTGTGTGATCGAAACCTTGATTTCAATAAGGAGTAAGCTAATTTTGTGTAGCTTTTCAGCATAATTATGCGTACTTTTATGACTATGATATTTAGGTACGTTCGAGGTTTGGTTGTGGTGTGTGCAACAGTTCAAAGTCTGATAGGCAGTCCTGAGGCCAGTGAACTCGGCTTGTGGTGCTTATCGCAGTGGGACACATGTGTACGTGTGCTGAGTAGTTTCACAGATGTACTTCGCCAAGCAGCCTCTAATACAGCTAATGCCAACACCTCAACTGACACTAAGAAAAAGAGTAAACCTTCGTCTATGGCGAAAAAAACGACAAAAAAGAAGCCAGGTAAGTTAAGATCAGCTGTTTAGTTTGGCGAACAATAGCTGTTTTGTCTCAGAATTAATTAAAAATTGACGTGGTTAAATTGTTTTACTCATGGTGTTTTATACTGGGTACAAAAAACAAACGGTATTTTATTCTGAAAAGCATAACTTTTTAATAATTAATTTTTGTGTTTTGTCTTTGCAAAAATTAAAAATTAATCCATTCTGTGTAGCGTTTCATCTTGCCAACTGGAGGTTATTGTTTCGTATAGAGCTCGATTGCAATGAGTTCATGCTGCAATAATAACTAATAGGAAGTATGCAGGAATGGGCGCCCCTGTCTTCCTTTCCATCTTTTACGTTTCTATGTATTTTATAGCGGTGTTGTGCATCGTTTTACTGCTTTTGATAGTGATACACGATGAATAAAACAACGAGTATAATTAGCATTACTTCCGGAAACTTATAGATGTATTATTAATTTTAAAATTGTTCGAATTTTCTGAATAACCTTACTTACAGAAACGCTTTTTCATTCTGCGCCCTCCATAGAATTGCAGGCATCTCTGTCTTAAAACACTTGGCGAACAAAGATTTCAATGGGGGCCCGCTTCGGGTGGATACCATTCTAAAACGGATCTTCATCTCATAACATCAGTACGAATTAGTTCATTTATCAATAAATATTAATTATTATTATTATTAATATTATTATTATTATTATTATTATTATTGTAAACAGACTTATCTGTCACACATCCTAAATAATTGATATGTTGACATTTAGTAGTTTTTTTTAGTGATGATCCTGTGTGGATAGACATGGATTATACTGAAAGACGTGTTTATTCACGTTTTCATATTTCTTGAAGTTCAATTACTATAAGATTTTACTTTCGATCCTTAAGTTTAAAATTCTTAATAGAAATGAGTAAAAGTGCCACTTTTTATTGAATCTAGAGCGTTTCTCTGGTTGTAATTTGTACTAATTTGACTAATTACATGTCTTATATGGAGTATTCTATTAATCTTGTGGGCTAATTATTGCGCCTTCACTTATTGTTTGGTATGTTTTCTATTACAATAAATTTACGTGCAACTTTCTTGCCTTTATCATAGATTGTGGTTTAAAAGATTTGTATAAACTTACTTCGATCATAAAAACGCCAAAATTGGCGTAAGAATACACCACTTAGCTTTCGAAAACGGCCAAAACTAAAGACTTAGTCTCATTTACACACGCGTTTCGTGCTTACTGGTGACTCATCACTAGCAGTTGTGCTGGTATCCGGTATAGAATCATTATTTTGGAAATAGTTGTGCTAAAAGACCGTTAGATGTACATAGTATGCCAAAGCAGAGTTTTTCCAATGTGAACAGAAATAGGTTAACGCCTCTATTTTGACTTTTGTAGCAGAAGGCATGTGAATATTCACAGACGCCTAAGGTGTAAGTATAGGAGCAATACCAAAAGCTGATAGACGCCGGCACTATATGGATTTCGACTCTCCTAAAAGTGGAGCAAAACTGTACTGTCAGCGTAGCAGAACTACTAGCAGTAAAATGAATCATACATAACTTTAGACCTTTTGTTATCAATGATCATTTAGGCGTCTTTACATATCACAAAGCACTAATGATTTGACGATCGTTAGGTATTGCAGAGAAAGGAGAACGTGGTGCAATAGGATAGCTCGATGAATGCAACGTGACGGTTAACCCTCGATTAGCCGGAACGCTCAGTCATTTTTTTACTATTCACTATATCGAAATTTATCAGTCTCTAAAGAACTGAGCATTGAGGCCCATGCCAAGGAATAGCTAGTCAAGTACAAATCCACAAACAAATCTCCGCATGATGTTGAGAATTGACCCCTAAAAACGGGCTACTGATGCGAAAACGGGGAAAAAGTGCAACTGTTTACCATGTGTCCAAACGAACAGAATAAGTAGATTGGTTTTTTTTGGATGAAAAGTTGAAGCGACCAGTCACTGGATGCACTTTCTGACAGTGCAGTCGCGGTTGTATTGTCTAGGCATGGCAAAAAATCGCAGCTCTTTTTAAAAGTTCACCATATTCTAGCATCGCTTTCCACAATAACGAAAATCGGACATCCCTCTTGCTTTCACAGTACATGGTAAAATTTTGCATATTGACTTGGTTGCTCCTCCGTTTGTAGCGCTTGTTGGGGCGGCCCTTGTGCACAACAGAGAAAATAGTAAAGTGATTTGACACTAAGCATATGCCTTGCAACAAAAGTTATCGTTAACGCTTAGGGTGCACAGTTCAAATCGCAGAAATGTAATCTTTCGTACCGGGAGCTTGATACAAAGCACTCTTGATGGATGTAAAAACAGTAAAGCTTCAAATTCTTATATATTCATTTTTTCGGAGAACTGAAATATATTCTATTGTGTATTTGCTTTTGCCTACCTAGTAACAAATTAGTTCAAATATAACTAGAAGAATATACCAAAGTCAGCATGCATTGAAGATATGTCATGTACACATGCGTTTCGTGCTCACTAGTGCCTCATCATTAGGAACCAGCTGTTGCGACCACCTATATTGGATGGTCCATGTACTCGGATGTCGTCTGTGTTTATTATCAGCGTATCGTCAAGACGAGACTTAATTATGTCTAATTCTGCAGTTAAATTATTCATTTGAGAAGTCAGTCCATGAATCAACGTTTCTAACCCATCAGAAGCCATTTTAAATGTACCACATTTGCTTTATTGTTACTCTAAAATATATATAGAATTTTGCTCGCATAACGAGCATTAATTAATTTATGTTCACTTCGGCTCGAAGTCTGCTTTTATCATTGGGCTGACTGCTTTATTCTTATACGGGCGCTTCTGCGAGGAATTTCTGTTGAAATAATGTCTGCCCTAGATTAGACTCTGTTCATTATTTTTTCTTAAAAGTGGCTATTGCCACACCAGCGCTACGCTCAATTCCCAGAGTATATTTGTTCAAGAAAAAGGAATAGAGCTAACTTCATATGAAGTTTTCGATAACGTGACTTCAAAGCCAACTCGTTATATATGATAGATACTATACCGATAAAGGGCATCAACACGATAGTTTTTGACAAAGGCTGACTTTATCCGAAGTTGAGAATAGAATTCAATTCTTTAAACCTACTGTTCTATCAAATTATTGCACTCTGGTCTCGATCTGGTTGCTTCAATTTTTTTTACACATTCGTATAGGAGATCGCATTGTACAATTTTCTAACATTTATTCATTAGCGATTACTTGTCGTAGCAATGAGTCCTACTGATGAGTCGCCAATGAGCACGGAACGAATGTGCACATGAGATTATACGTTCCGTTCATGCTGTCTTTGATTTATTCTTCTATTCATATTTGAACTAGATTGTTACTAGGTGTTCAGAACCTAATACAAAATTTCATATATATTATTTCTTTGCCACAATGAGTATCTAGCTGTTATATATTTAATTGAATGATGTCATGTTAACAGTAGCAGGTGTTTAGGAATAATCGTAATTCTCATCTTTGGTGATCTAGGATACGTCCAAATACCTTGTGCTCATACCATGTACCGACTCTGAAATCATAATGTTGGTTACATGTACTATTTTGGCAACCACAATTTTGGTATCAGGTACTGACACAATAGCCATAGTTTTGATACTCTTTACAGGCTTGGTAAATATATTATATATAATGAGTTAGCTTTGAAGTCTCATTGTCGAAGACTTTATATGAATTTAGCTTGTTTACTTCATGTTTACACTTTATTATATGAGAGTGTACCATCATATTTCCCACATTTCTCACCAAAAAATATATTTGGTATAGGGTGCAGTACCGGTCCTCCTGATGAGTGGCCAGTGAGCACGAAACGAATGTGCACATGAGATTATACGTTCCGTTCATGCTGTCTTTGGTTTATCCTTCTGGTCATATTTGAACTAATTTGTTACCAGGTGCGCAACACCTAATACACATTTGCATATACATTAGTTTTCAGCGACAAACAGTAGCTAATTATCGTTTTAGTTCCTATTTATTGTTTTTAGTTGGGAATTATTTTAGAATAGGTAAATGTAAGCTTACTTTTTATTGCGTTATGCATTGATAATAGTGATATAAATTGTTTGATATCTTCAATTCATGAATAACAATATTGATGCTTATTACGCAAATTGTCTTGTTATTATTTGCAATATGCTAAATGTATAATAGCACTTGGGAAAATTATTGCTGCATTAATTGTACCTATGGGACATTTAACACGATCATTAACTCTTTTACTTTTGTTTATGTTGTGTAATTCGTGCATCTGTCGGGATGATTTTATCCTGTACTCTCATCTGCAATGCTGTCTTGACAAATTCGTTTGTAAAAGCTGGTCCTCGATGTCGCCTAACTGGATGGCTTTTGCCCATGATTATGCGTTCTTGCCGCCAATTCCTGGCGACCTTGCTTCGTGGTGCCATGACTATGTTGAACAGCCTTTTCAGGTAGGTGGCCTTTGCAACGTGATGCCGATCTGTATTATGTACAAAGTATTCCTTAGAAATGCTTTAATGTTTACTTCAGGTTTGCATTTGTTGCTAATGCGCTTGACAAACTCGAAGGCATACAGATGCATAGCTTGTTGACTCTCTTTTCGCAAGATTATTATTTAAACTGAGATAATTTGAAGATTGAATACCATGAACAATCCTTGCAGTCATTCAATAGGCTTGGACACATTGCTGGGTGGTTATATAAATTGGTACCCGACAACATCAATTACGCATTTATTAGTTGGTTTAGAATATATGCGTACATTAAGCATTGCTTATTGGATATGATTATTATCTGAATTTAGAGCTGTTAGATTTTTCAAGGTATAAATGCATTATATATATATATATATATATATATATATATATATATATATATATATATATATATATATATATATATAAATGAATTTAAGTTTAATGGCAGGATTTTTATTTTGCATATATATTGTTAGTATAAGGCAATTCGTTCTTCAAGTACTATTCAGAATTTGCCGCGAACGGAACTCGAACTGGCGTATATTTGCTTCTGAGTCTAAGTCTGTCCACTGTATCATCCGTGTCGTATACTAAACTCAATTTGAAGTCCTGTCAATTCATGCTTCTGATTAGCCTTTTCTGCAGATGGAGCCTATTAGTAATCTTATACGTCATGACGTTCCCATTAGCCACAGAAGATCTATCATTATGGAACAAAACTATACCACTGTTGTACTGGATGAATTACTTTTGCTACCTGATGCAATATTTAGTTTATATTGAGTATATATATATATATATATATATATATATATATATATATATATATATATATATATATATATGAAATCGAGATACTGACATTGGACTTAAAGTCAATATAATTTCTCTAGGTTGAATGGTGTCTGCTGCATAATACTAGATTGGAGGTGGTTCGTTAGAACTTGAGGTCTTAACAGATTCAATGTAGGCGTCAACTGGAGGAAAGGTTAACGCGAACCATTTATTCAAACTGAGTGTATTATGCGACACGGGTGGCGCAGTGGATAGAGGTTCAGATCCAGTTGCAAATATATATATATATATATATATATATATATTGTGAGTATAAAATAAACGTAGCATAAGATTGTAAATGAATTTTATCAGATGGACAGGTTATGTCCTTATTGGATACTGATATACTATGTGCCATTTTTGTTTATTTATATATGGCAGAATTAAACTCCATGAAAATTTTCTGTTTGACTTAACATTTAGGCAACTACGTTTATTTCAACAATCATTGATTGCAAGCGTTGTGATAACATTCTTTAAATTAAGTATGCTAGCTATACACAAATATCAATCCTATTGTATTTGACCAGCCGCACAACATAGCAATACACGAACTTATGCCCAGCTTTATTGTAAAAACCCGATTTATAGAGGGTCAATACGACTGGTTATGTAAACTGGGATTGGTGTTTATATTTAGCTCTTAAACTTGAGTTAAAGGAGTACATTTAATATTAATAACGTTTATTGAAACAGTTTAAGTGACCTAAAAGACACAATTAGTGCGGTTTCGGGATTGAGCTTCTGATGCTTTCGAAATTCTTATGGCAAGCGTCTCCTGCAGTCTCTCAAAATCAAAATTCAGTTCATGGCCTGCAGGTGGCGGACGTTTTTTCTAATGCGCCAAGAAACGAAGGCTTTAACCGGTGCTACAAAACCAGGTGCCCCGGGAAGATTTTTCTTGTCCGATTTTGATGGCCGACTAAATTCTCCAGCGCCTAGAGGGCATATAAAATAATTGAATAGGTTACAAAGATCCTGTTGGATACAACGATAATCAGGTTATTAATCTATTTCCTGTCGCACAGCATGCTTCATTTATAGCATTTTTATATAAGCTGTTTGACTGCAGTCTGTTTAACTCATATCTTCAATTCGTACGCGCCAATTAATGTAATTGGGCATTGTTCATGAACATCTTCTGTCTCATGTGTTCCAATATATAGTTTCTAACAGACGCTATCACTATAATAGTCGGTTTTCGGTTTCTAAATCATAAAAAGCAATAATTAGTGTACTGTCAGTATTTTATGGTTGATACGCCATCCTTTTGCAATTATCAGACTACACAGCAGTCAAGTGACCACATTTCTGCGAAACGTGCAACAAATCACCAGATTCCTGCAGCGTGCGTGTACACACGCCAAAGTGCACAGAGAACTGCAGTTGAGTAGGCATATTCCGGCTACACGACGATGCCTTGAAATGTTCGTCTACAAAGTTAAGGTATTGTCGATAATTAATTTTTAATCAAGTTTTGGCTCTTGATATAAACAAATGACCTTTTATGAATGACCTTTATATTTCTATACCTGCTTATTACGGTCCGTTAAAAGTTCACCGTTGGTAAATGCATCTGTAAACGCCTCGGCTTCAAGTAAATGCCGTACGACGTTACAAACTCGGTTAAGGTGCTCTGAATAGAGATTAGTTACTGATATGGGGGCCCTTAAGAGGGCCTGGTAATGCGTTCTCTTGAAGTCTTCAGAGTTTGAAGATGTCCTAGAGCCTTGGGTGGACTCTGGTTGAGTTGTCGCTCCCGTGGTTGAGCTGTAATCACGTGGTGGATGGCGTCCTGCAGGTTCTGCACTTAATGGGCTCGTCTCTCTGGTATACCGCAACAAGATGAGTCACGGATGTAGTTGTTGGTGAAACTATCAAATCACCAGCGTAGGTATAGACAGCCGACAGAATGCACATGTGTAACACGAGGCAGAACGCAGATACGACCAACTGACTTGCATGGTAAATTACCGTGCGTAAATAGCATGCAATATGTCTACTTGCACACTATTGGTTAAACGTGGTTAAACGGCAATTTCGCTTTTTTCTCATTGGTGCAACGTAAATAAATTTTAATTTAATTTACGCAATATGTCGGCCATTAATTTGTGTCGTTACAATACTTTCCTCTCTGAAAAAAGGAAAAAATTCCTCTCTGCGAGGCTACATTAGAAATGTATGACAGAGTTCGAACCAAGTTAAGCAAAAATATGATGAACCATAAGTGCTGGGCTTAAATATGCTTGTTGGTTGCTTCAACAATGATCTGATGCCAGGTAACCACTAGGAATTGCTACACAAATTGTTAGCTCTAGTGGTCGGTCATAGCACGTGAGGCAAAAAAGAGCAGTATAAGTTTTTGAAGCCGCTGCGTAAAGATTTCGAGGTAAATCGCCTCTGAATTTGCCAGGTTTAAGTTAAAACCTAAGCAGGTTGTATCGTTGTCAATGTGTTTGTATACGACCAAAGGAGCTAGAGTGCTCGACGTTGTGGTCATGACATTTGTAGAGTGGTCTTTGTGCAATTGATAAAGTTGAGATATGCATTGAAAGTGGCCTGTACCATGATATGAAGCTGATCACTACTTAGTGTTGCTACACGAAAGCGTTAGCTCTAAGTAGCTGGTCATACCAAAATAGGCAGTGTAATGTCATGTGTGAAAAATACATTATAATGTAAAAATATATACATTAAAATCAAAGGTAACTGCATAAAAATATGTACACGAACATTGCCTCAGAGATGGCATAATACCAAAGAACTGTTCAAAAATGCCACACAAATGTTAGCTAAGAACAGCTGGTTATGCCACGTGAGACAAATACGAAAAATAACGTAAGGTTAAAAAATTTGATAGTTAATGTTAATGTTTAAAAAAATCAATTACGCGTTATACAAATCAGGATATTGAGATTGTGAGCAGACGGAGCCTGAGACGTGTGTAGAAGGTTGAACGCTCTCAGGATCAGGTGGTTCGATAAACGGTTTTAACCTGTCTATGCTTACTGATGTTGGTGAGCGCCTTGCATAATGATGAAGTATTTTGGCTGTCTGAGTAAAATCGGGTAAGGACCGCGATACTTGGGTTGTAGTGGTGCAACGGCATTATTGTTGCGAACGAGTACTCTCTTGCAGCTGTGGAGCTGTGGGTGAACGAAGAATGGACGAGGCGTGTGTCTTGGCTGCTGTTCGGACATGTTACCGAAATGAAGTCGAAGGCGGGTAGCTTCGTCTTGTGGGTCATCTTGTGCCGGAAGAAGACGTGGGAGCTGACTAGGCAGGCGTAGATCCATGCCATACAAGAGTTGTGATGCAGATGTTTTAATAGATTCACGAGTACGGGAACGCATGGCAAGCAGAACTAAAGGTAGTGCATCGACCCAGTTGCCATTAATGGACGAGGATGCTAAAGCTGCTTTGAGTTCCCTATGCGTTCTCTCTACCATGCCATTAGCTTGGGGATGGTAGGCAGTCGTCTGGCGTAAGATGCATCCCATGTACCGCAAGGTGGTTTTGAAACGATCAGATGAGAAGCAAGTGCCTCTGTCCGTGATGACCTCATTGGGAACACCGTAATTGGATATCCATGCAGAGATAAAACCGTTAGTTACTTCGTCTGCAGAAATGGTGCCAAGAGGTAATGCCGCAGGCCACCGTGTAAATCTATCGATCATAGTTAGAAGGTAGCTGAAACCTTGAACCTTTGTCAGATGAACTATGTCGATGTGGACGATGGCTAGGCGAGAAGTAGATCAAAAATGTTGCAACTTAGAACGAGTGTGTCGTGTGATCTTGTTTTTCTGACAAATTGCACACTCTGAGACCCATCGTTTAACATTCTGCCTAAGTCTGTGACCCCAGAAACGATCTGTAAGAAGTCGGACAGTCGCTTGGCTTCCTGGGTGAGAAATTGAGTGAATTGAATCGAAAACTTTTCTCTGAAGGCTGGTCGGCAGAACTGGCTTGTTGGGCTGCGTACCCGTGAAGTAAACAATTGGTAAGCCTTCCCACAGACGGCATATGAACTTGGTTGGGTGACGGGCTATTGATCTTTGAATGTGAATGTCACCGCGTTGTTCAGTTCGCAGGAGAGTTGGCGTTAGTGCAGGTTCACTGAGTGCCACGGAGTTGACAGTGAATGGTGGTTGTAGAGAGACGTCTGGCCTGGACAGGGCATCTGCAATGAAGTTCTGTTTGCCCTTGACGTGAAAGACGTCAAATTGCTATTCGCTTAGACGAGAAAGCTGTCTTTCCACTCTGGCAGGGTACTTGGCGATAGATGAAGTTGCGTTTCGAAGTGAGCTAACTAGTGGTGCATGATCTGTGAAAACAACAAATCTGCTACTGCCAATGATGCTGATAAAATGGCGCACTGCGTCGTGGATGGCGAGAAGTTCTCGGCCGAAAGTGTCGTACCTCGTTTCTACTGGTTGGAGAGTACGCGAGTAGAAACTGATAGGCTTCCGAACTCCGTCGATCTCTTGTTCCAAAGTGGCTCCAATAGCGAATTCAGAAGCATCTGTCGTAAGTAGAAATGGCTTTTCGAAATCTGGATGCGTTAGCATTGTGGCATTTGCTAACGAGTTGATGGCAAGTCGAAGTAATTCCTCGTCTTCGGATGACCAAGCAATGATGGAATTCTTGCTAAGTCCTTTTCGGTTCCGCAGGTGCCTGCACAAAGGATAAAGTTGTTTTGAAAGGCCTGGAAGGAACTTGCGATAATAGTTTAGTACTCCAAGGATTTTCTGCAAATCGCTCAAAGTCCTTGGTGACTTGATATTCTTGATTGAATTCGTCTTTGACGGCAACAGTTAAATACCTTGGGCCGTGATACGATGCCCTAAGAAGTCGACGGATGAAGTTGCAATCTGCGTCTTGTCACAGTTGATCTTGAGTCCGTGGTTGGATAAGCGTGAGAGGACATTTCATAGATGTTTCGCATGAGATTCTAGATCTGGACTGAATACCATAATGTCATCGAGATATAACATACAATAAGCAGAGTCGTCGCGAAGTATGTTGTCTATGAATCTTTGAAATGTCTGAGTAGCACACTAAAGTCCAAAAGGCATGTAAAGATATTCAAAAAGGCCAAATGGAGTGATGACTGCAGTTTTATCGATATCCTCTGGTGCTACCGGGATGTGATGGTACGCTTGTCTGAGGTCAATCACTGAGAAGAAATTGCTGCCGTTAAGTTTTTCAAGTAAAGGGTTGATATTTGGAATAGGATATGCATCAGATTTTGTCACTGAATTTAGCTTACGGTAGTCTCCACAGGCTCTGTACGATCTGTTTGATTTTGAGACTAAGTGCAGTGGTGACGCCCATGAACTTTTTGATGGTCTGATGATTCCCTCTTCCAAAAGCCTTGAGAATTCTTCTTGGGCAGCTTTAAGCTTAGCAGGAGCCAGTGGTCGCTTCTTGAGTGCAATAGGTTGTTCTTCTGTGACGATATGATGCATCGTGTTGAAGACTCGTAGCTCTGACTTGTTAAGATCGAAAAGCGATTTGTACTTTCGAAGAGCTGCTGATATCTCTGCTGAATGATGCATTGGGGTTGGCTGAATGACCTGTAACTCCAAACGCTCGGAGGCAAGTGTCAAAAAGCTTTTTTCAAGTCCGGTGGAGGGGTCGATGATCTTTTGATTGGCAAGATCAACAATGAGCCGAAATTTGAGAAGGAAATCAAGGCCTATTATATTATGTGAGACCTTGGCAATGATGAAGTTGTGGGAAAATTCACGTCGTAGACCTATGTTGAGTGTGCGGTTTGGCAGCCATAAGTTGGTATGGGCTCGCCTGTAGCTGTTGCGAGAAGAACGCCTAGCGACATCTCGGCCATTGAATCACCTTTGAGAACTGAGACTGCCGCACCTGTGTCTACGATGAACTCTTCTTTACTGCGGCTGACTCCTTTTAGAGGATAAGCCGGCTCCATTGATGTCCCGAATTAAGCCTCTCCATGCCGGGCGGTTGGCAGCCATTTCGGCACATAAAGAGGGCCAATGACGCTCCCAGTGACGCGGACCATAAACATTGCGTAAACCTAGGAGTTCCATGTCCGATTTGATTGTTGAAAGCCATGTCTTCAGTTGCCCACCTCGGCGGCGGCGCCAGTTTGCACATTGACCTGGGTTCATCACCTGCCGTACCAGTTCGTCTGCGGGTTTGCGTAGTACGTGCCCGAACCATTGAAGTCGACGATGTTGGATCCAGACGGATAGTT
>JAQBSW010012213.1:0-17474 GCA_029291075.1 Eudiplozoon nipponicum | reverse complement strand
CTTTACATTTCCAGGTGCAGCGATTTATTACCTTGATTGATGGGTTCTCACTTGCCCCTTCTATTTGAAGCCCTCCATCAAATGCTTGTCTGAAAATGACGTTGGAACCAGATTTTCCGATTGTTTGAAGCTTCATTTCCAGTCCATTCTTCCAAACGATAGAATAAGACCATATTCTTTCAACAGATTTACAAACCTCTCTCTATAACCTATTGCACACAGGATGAGATTAGGTAAACCGGGAATTCGAGGATTACTGCAATATGATTTAAATAAAAATTTTGCTGATACTTCTACACGTCCGGAGCAGCAATACAAAACGAGACATCACGGATAGACGTGTATGTCAAACTATAGTTTTTTCTTATAGTATAGTCAGTTTAGTATAGTACACATATGTGTATAGGTTGTTGTGTGCGTGGTGGGGAGTGACGTGGATAAGTTTGTTTATACATTTGAGTATAAGAGAATATTTATGAATACCGGATATTAGGGCAGACAAAAAAATACTTTAAGAATTAAAATAAATATAAATCGATCTGTCTTGAAAGAGAATACCACATTTGCCACAATTTTTTCTTTTCCTGAGAGTATGGTGTCAACCCTGAATATGGGACTGGAAATGAAGTCCCGAAAATTCGGAAAATGAAGAGTGGAAAATCTTGTTCCAACGTCATTTTCAGACAAACAGCTTATGGAGGGCTTCAAAAGGAAGGGACAAGTGAGAACCCAAAACCGGTGTATCTGGAAATGTAAAGGATTCAAGATTTTACCGACCTAAGAGTGCTATCAATTTTCCAGCAGAAGAAAACGACGGTGAACATACAAAGAAGAGGGACAGCACTGAGAAATATAAATCAACATTTAATAATTAGAAAGTGTCTGTAAAATAAGCTACAAGATGTACAAATAAATGTTATAAAGAATAATTATGCTTTTTCTTCTGTAGCCTATAAATCTAGGTTACAACATATATATGGTTTATAGGATTGATTTATCGCATAAAAATACTCCAATTAAATCAATGGACAAGCACATAGATGAACTCGTTCTAGAAAAGACATTACTATTTATTAAATCAATTTTGCGAGCTTGAATTAAGAACCATCCCTTTTTTATTTAACTAGTCGTAGAACAACGTAACAAAACTACCTCCAGTCGCACGCACTAATTTCATTCTACAAAATTTACCTCATATATAATCTATTACCAGATTACTACGTGAAAAATCTCCAAATATTATCTTATTCAAATAATTGTGAGTTGAAGAAGAACACTATAATCGTTTCGATATTTTACAGTTGAATTTGGAAAAATATTTGCTTTTTTTGGCAAGTTAAATAGATAACAAAGTAAAGTTCCGACCTGTTTATGCTTTTATTTATATTATTCCTTAAACCTGTTCAGTGTTTACAGTATTAATTAAGTTTGCAGTTTTACTGTTCAAATTTTTACTTTTGGTTGTCAGAATGAGTTGTCTGTTTTTTATTTGTAATTAAGTTTCGATGTCGCACGAGTTTGTGTACTTTGGTCGATTGTTATTTTAAAGTTCATTGCCTCATAATCTTACTAAATTGAACTAGTCAACAAGTTATTTTTAATTCTATTATAGATGCGAAATTCAGATGTTCATTTATAGACAACTGTAATCTTTTCCTTCTTTGCTATGTTTAGGTCGAGATGGCCATAATACATAAAATTCGAAATTATTTTATTTTAGGCATATTGCAGAATAGCATACACAAGCAGAGCTTATCATGCCTATATAGCTCAGTTAACCTATCGCATTTATAAAAGTCTTTGACTTCGTATATCATGGACGTCATATAACATGTGAGAATGTTATTGATCAAACCAAGGGTCTCAGTAAAATTGGCTTAGTAGATTTCTCTGGCATGCTGGAGTTTCAAACATCCAAAACGCACCAGCATTTTTTAGTGTTCTAACACTCAAGCAAAAACGGATCAGATAATGGTTATCGATTCTAAAAGTAATACAATAACCTCAACATCCCTCTGTTTTGACAGACACAACTAAAACAATTTAAGTCGTTTAACATTGAATACAGCTGAAACATAGAACCTCCTGCTTGACAGATATGACAACCAGATTGCGGCATCGGAACCTCATAAGAGTATACTTCATCTATACGATTTTGCAGCGCTTAAGGTTTCCATTAACAGCCTGTTTATGAAGTTCTTCGACGGACAAAATTATGAACTGCACAAAAACTTAGTTGATAATTAGCAAATCTCCAAAGAATTTACAAAGAACCCAAACACGCTCATTTTTAATTTTATATATTTTTTTCTATCAGAAAAATAGTACAACTTTCATGGACATATATTCTGCATAATATACAACTTTACGAACCAGGCGGCAGTGAAAAGAATAAAAACCACACTGTAAGACATATCACAATTTTACATAAAGTATTTCAGAAATATACAAAATCGTTCGGTAAATAGAAACTTGAATTTCAGACAAAGAGAACCCACCAAATTTGCTAATTAATAAATTTTTAATGAAACCAGAGGTGTGTGTTGAACTTGTGAGCACAAATGTTAGCATAAATCAAATTTTCCATATACTTATTTATGAATAGAAATACAAACCGCATCAATTAAATAAAGTCATATAAAAAATCACCGATAATTCCATATTGTATGGAATTAAAATGCGTATGAACAAAATAGAATCCTAAGGCCACAAATTTAAAATTTCAAAAACCTTAATCACAACACTATTGATTTTGTAAATAAATTAAAATCGCACAAAATGAGAACAAGAAATGTCGTTCCGTGTAAGAAACCTATTTAGAAGCATCCCTGTTGGCAAAACTACCAATTATCCCTGTGATGTCGTCGATAGTAACAACCCAGCATTTCCCATATCTATAAGTAATCCAAACATTGTCATCAACAAGTGCATTAAGGATGTTTTTTAACTTCCAACGGTCAGTATATCACGAAAGTCGATAGTATTGTAATAGAAAATCGATTAGGGTTCCTACTAAATGATTTTTACATTTTTTTATTTGGAAACATCAAACTTCAGCCACTGATTAAAAAATATTTTCATGCGTATATGAGGTATACCTAGTTTTGCTTTTCATATATATGCAGTGCGGATCAATCCTTGCTGAGCAGTTTGCTGTCGTACTATGATAATGATCATGGAAGGTCGAAACACATCAGTGCGTGCGACTGGCGGTAGTATAGCTATGGTGTTCGACAACTAATTTATAAAATTGGATTAGTGTCTACTTGAATCTCGCAAACTTGATTTAAAGAATGTTACTACCACCCGCAATCAATTAATGTTTAATTGGATTATATATATATATATATATATATATATATATGTGTGTGTGTGTGTGTGTGTGTGTGTGGAGAAAGCTGTAAACAGTTAACGTTCGTGACTGCATAGAAATTGTGCTGCCGACATTTCCAGTCAAGTAAAGTGTATGCTAGACTACTAGAGGTGAGAGCCGCATATCTAATTTTGCTATCCATATATATGCAATGAGGATCGCTCCTCGCTAGTCAGTTTGCCGTCGTACTCTGAAGGTCAAAACGCGTCAGTGCGTGCGACAGGTGGTAGTTTTGCTATGTTGCTCAAAAACTGGTTAAATAAAAATGGATTGGTGTTTACTTCAAGCTCGCAAACTTGATTTAAAGAATTGATACCACCACCCCTGCAATCAATTAATGTCTAATATATGAGGTATGGTGATGACACTTTTATTAGCATAAATGGAGATGTGAAAACAAAAAGTATGCTTAAATGTTTTAACAACGCGGATCATTAAATTCAGCTCACTTGTGAGCACAAACACCTCCGCTCTAACGAAATGTCTTTCCTGAAAGCAGACATAAGCTGGTCAGTACATCCATTGGCAGTGTTATTCCAATTTCCAAAAAGAAACATTTTATATAGAAGTTTACTACAGAATTTCAACGCCAATAACTAGTAGCGCCAAAAAAACTTTAATTACAAAACAGGTGTTCCGATCGCTTTTTAAGCAAACATTAATTATAACCAGCGACCTAACAGCAATGAAATCTTAAGCGACCAATAGACGGCATATGTCAGTGAAGTCTTTTAAACAGGAAATAACATCATAAATATTTTCCCGTAGAGTTAAGAAAGCAATGATGTCTCAGGTGCTTAATGCACAACTGGTGCTGCTTTACACAACAAAACACAAGCTAAAAACAAATGTAAAGGATAAACTCTCTGTAATCTAACAATCCACCACTTTTTTTCCAATGCCGCGTTTTGCGTACGCGGGTAGTAGCTCTGCACGGACAGTTTCACAAAGATCTGATTGATCACTCTGAAAACAATTTTTTCTAAATACTTGAATCCACCCTTTTTCCCTCATATAAAATCTATGGCTATTCAGTGCGACATATAGGTCGAAGAGAACGATAACTAAAGAAATCAATTCATGAGAATTTTAGAATAAACAACGCTGGTATAGGGCAGAACATTCTCGCAATAGTTGATCACATGGTTTATAAAAATCATGTGCGAACTCAGGCGAATTTCCTTGTTTTCTTTAAAGAAAAAAGTAAAATCGAATCACGCACAGCGGAAGCTGTTAGTTGGATGAACCTTATTCGTCAGCTAAATAAACAGATAAAGTTCGAAACGCGTCAGTACATGTGACTGACGGTAGTTTTGCTATGTCGTTTGACGATTGGTTAAATAAAATGGGATTAGTGTTTATTTCAAGCTCGCAAACTTGATTTAAATAATTGTTACCACCACCCGCGCAATCAATGATTGCTTAAAGTCGTACGCCATTAGAGTCGAAAATGATTAATTTTGTGTGTGTGTGTGTATGTGTGTGTGTGTGTGTGTGTTTGTATATATATATATATATATATATATATATATATATATATATATATATACATACATATATATATATATACATCAGCATATGCGTGTTCTGTTTTTTCTTGTTTAATGTATGTATTCAATCCAACTTAATCTCCTCTCTCTACAAAATTGACCATAGAAAGTAAAAGTCGACTTGAATTCTGGCGAAAATTGTTTTCAGTAAACCTGATTTATTACCTTGTTTTTGTTAGGCGCAACAATGTGTTTGCATCCATTGCCCTCCATTTGATTCCGAATAGTTCTACTTCCGATTTCGAAATCCACATTCAATGGAAAGCACATCCCACAAACAATTTGACAATCAATATGTCAAGTGGAAAATTTAGTTTAAACTGTCTCATTTATACTTATTATAATCAAGGTTGCGGTCTTGATATAAACACCTGACCCATTAATTACTTACATATGTCAGTATAAACTATATATGATCTCTTAAGCATAACTGGCTTTCCACTGGGTAAGTGTATGTCTAATTTGTTTGTGTACGTGTTGTTATTGGTACACTGATCGAAATGAAATAACAGTCATTTAATAACACATGACGATTCAATAGATAAGCGTAAGCCATGCCTGTGCGTGTGTCTTCTCGTTTGTTTTGAATTGGGGAGTAATCAGTTACTGTACGTGTACCCTCATATCTGTGAAATTACAACGATTTAATATCTGCTGATTCACTAGATAAGCGTACGCCACGTCTTTTTTTATGTATGTGTGCGGGCGTTTGTTTACGACTGAGAAGTAATCTGTTACATATAATTATCGGTACATGTATCACTCATTCAAGTGAAATTAAAGTGATAAATGTCATTTCCTATTTGCACACGTCAGGCTTATTTTTTCACTTACTTTCCTAAACGAAGTAAATACGAATGGAATCCCGGTAAAAAGGGGGGAAATGCTGTGAATATCAGGGCTTAAAATTTTCACACTAATTAAGAGATAGTAAAATTAATTTAGATAAGTATAAAATGTTTCAATAGGATAGAAAATTAAAATAAAAAGGGGTCATAAAATTTTTAAATTGCTTGTAAAAGAAAGGTAGCAGTAATGGTTCAAAAAATGTTGTCTTTTTTCTCAATCAGGCGTCAATTTTCTCAAAAAGGCGCTACACTACCTAAAGAACCTAAGTTAATAGATTGGGACCAGCCGAAAATGCTTAATCGTGGTCTCAGTACAGATATCCAAATTGAGAAACCACCAAAAAATATAACAATTAACGATGCTGGTAAAACAGTACAATTCCTCTCAGACAAAGATAAGGTTAAGTTTGAAGTAGATATAAGAACAACTGTGATAACGACAAAGATGTAAATTATAAATCAAATTATGAAATAAAAAATCTCAGACAATAGTTAATAGCAAACAGTGTGCTATGTTTGAAAGCAGACAAAGGAGGAGCGACGGCTCTGATGAGTCAATATGATTATAATGATAAATTGGATGAATAACTAGACAAAATTCATAAAGAACCTACGGATAAGTTACATTAAGTTAAATTTTTGGTCAATAGCATGATTGCGAAGTGTGAATTAGATCAACCGTATGGTAACGCTCTCAAACAAAGAGATACAGTTGTGCCTAGAGTGTATGGTATAGTAACAATACACAGACCAGGCAACACTTTGAGAATTATTGTAAATACAAGTAGGTATTAAATGTTGCGAACCTAGTAACAAATTAGTTCAGTTGTGACCAGAAGGATAAACCAAAGGCAGCATGAACGGAAAGTATAATCTCATGCCCATTCATTTCGTGCTTACTGGCGACTCATCAGTAGGAGCCAGTATTACGCCCCTTAACCGCTTTATATTTGGGTGAAGAATTTGGGATAATAGGACGGTACAATCTCCTAGACGAATGTGTAAACCTGCAATAGTGAAGCTAACATCATATAGTCTTCGACAATGCGACTTCAACACTAACTCACACTATATAATATATATACCGAGTCTGTAAAGGATACTAACACTATGGCTATTGTGTTAGCAACCGATAACAACATTATAGTACCGAAAAGGTACATGGTACTAACACTATGGATTCCGAGTCGTTACATGGTACCAACATGATGGATATCAATTTATGCTATAGTTCCCCGAAATTGAGAATTACAACAATTTCTGAACACCTCTGAACTCCAGTAAATCCATACACTCTGGCCTTGATTGATATCAGTTATCACATTTCGCGGTAAGCATGACATCATTCAATTCAATATATAACAGCTATTGTAAATGTCCAAAACTCCCCAACATGTATAATGTCTCAGTTTCTGACATAGAATAAAGAAATATTCGTACTTCTTAGACCATAAATTGATCAATTCATGCCATTTGGTTAAGATTGTCGATAAATGTGATCTAGATGAAAACGATAGATTGGCGAGTTTAGACGTGGTGTCAATGTACACCACTATACCATCACCTAAAGCACAAGATTATTTTCAGCGTTTCCTGATTAATCATCCGATAATATTAGGAAGTAAAATTACGATGAGATATGTCGTGGAGATGATGAACATATGTATGCCCTTCTACTTATTTTATATTTGGGGATGAATTTTATAAGAAAATTAAAGATGTTTCCATGGGAATACCACTGTCAGTTACACTAGCTAATATCTTTACGCATCACATGGAGAAAAAAATCTTGGATATAACACCACTAAATCCAAAATTGTATGAACGTTTTTTGTATGATATATTAGTTATTTAGAACCAAGGGGTGGATCAAATAGTAAGTTTCTTAAACTTAGCAAATCAGTTGAGGCAAATGAACTTTACGATTTAAAATTAATCATGTGACGATTTACCATTTCTGGATGGCAAGTTTATTAGAAATGGTACAAAAGTAGAACGGGATGTGTATAGGAAGGATACTTACTCAAGTACCCTTCTTATTTTCAATTCAAATCACCCATATAGAATGAAAATCGGTATCTTAAAATCGATGATTATAAGAAGCTAAATATTAAAAGATAAAAACATATTGAGATTGAATTAGGTAGACTGCGAGAAATATTCAGTGCTAATGGATACAATTTAAAGTTAATTGAATCAACAATGATGAGCGTCATAAGTAAATTTACACATGATTGGAAGTATGCGAGGTCGAACAAAACAAAAGAAGATCAGAGGGTCATGGTAATACCTGACTCCAAACTAAGTAGGAAAATAAAAATGGTAGCGTTGAAATACAATACACTATTTTAATACAGACCCTTGTCATAGGTACTAAAATTCCCAACCAAAAGAACACAGAACCATTAGGCACATCAGGAGTATATGAAATTCCATGTAACGAATGTGACCTCATGTATGTGGGTGAAACCATACGCCCAATTAAGTTAAAAAGAGTGGAGAATAAAACCGAATGCAAATATGGTCATTTTAATAGATCGTATCTCGTACATCATACAGTAGAGACAGGACACACATTTAATTGGGATGGCTGCAGACGCATATCAATTTGTGGTCGTAGTATATCGACAAGATTGATAAGATAATGCGTTGAAATTAAATCTAGAAATAACATAATGAATGAAACAGCCGTAAAAAAATCACTAACTCCGATTTGGAATACAGCATTAAACTTCTCCCCACATCTTCCAAACACTACTTCCAAACTCTTCAAATGGGTCCGGATGATCTGCTTCAAGACTAACAACCCCATTCTCCAACTCACGCTATTCAAGGTATACGTCTTGCCCCTCATTTCATACGCTAACGGATTCTACTGTCCTCTCACTCTCGCCTCCTTGTACGCCATCGAACAGATCTCCTCTAGATTTCTAAAGCAAGTCTTCCCCCACAGCCAAAATTATCGGGAACGCCTACTCCTGGCAAACCTTCTACCGCTTTGGTTTACCCGTCACCTTCGAGTCATTTCTTTTATCCATAAGATCACAACTTGCCTATCACTGTCCAACTTTGCTCACCCAAGTCACCACTACGCCACGCGTTCTAGCGACTCTTCTATACAATCTAACCATATCCCCAATATATTTAATAAAATCTATCTCTTTTCCAAAGCCACTAGTGTCTTCAACGCTCTTCCCACGGAAATAAAACTTCTAACCCAGCACGAATTTACGAAGGTGGCCCACAATTACTTGTTTAACAAATTTCTTTGTGAAACGACCGATTGGAAGCGAAATTGGTTCCTAATAAATTCATAACATTTTTTCACCCCCGGCTATTCTCTTTACTGGTTTTGGAGGGCGAAATCCCTCTGGCTGACATCTAATTTTTACATTTCCCTCTGGTTTTAAATCTCTCATTCTTGACTCCCTGAGACCACTTCTATTCTCATTTTTCATTCTATCATATCCATAAAGTGGATACTTTACCACGTTTTGCTCAACCAATCCATTTCCTTTCTGTTTCAACGAAAGACCGGAAACTCAAAAGCCCGCTAGACCAGCCAACGGTTTGCATCGGACATCGACTCCCCCTCGTCTACCATCAGTCATAACCTCGTTCAACGCCATTGATCCTTGCACGACACACTAGCTTCAATCTAATCGACTCCATCTTGGTCAATGCTACACTTCAGAAATTCAATATCCACGACAAAGGACTCCGTCGGTCGACGTCTGCTTCCGGTCCGCCATCCTTTTCGATCTCACACTCAAACTCATCTGTCCGGACCCAGCCTACCCCGCATTGATGCTCGGACACTTCATGGGCTGAACTCCAATTTATCTTGTCTAGTCAAATGGAATTTCTTTTTTACCAGATTGAACTATCATGAAGTTGATGAAAATACTTCTCTTCCTCAACTCCTCCCTACCCCTGTTATTAAATACTTTGCTAGTCACAATTTCATTCACCTCCACATATCCTACCTTTGATTTGTTATTTCAATGGTCGAGCCTGTTGGCCTTTGATGTCAAACAAATGTATTATTATTACTATTATTATTATTATATTAATACTTTATTATTATTAAATAATGGTAGAAAGCGAAGGTTGCATGAATCAGAATCAGAAACTCGCTCAAGTAAAAGAATAAGAAGACTGGATTGCTATTAACTTACAGAGGGCGGAGGGGTAGTAATTTAATGTCTCCTAATTCATTTTCGAATTAAATTATAATTTCAAACTTAATTATTTCTTATCTTATTTTTTAAATTAACTTAGGTTCTTTAGAAGAGTGTAGCGCCTTTTAACAAACATTTACGTTTGTTTGACGAAGGCAACTTATCCAGTAGACCGGTTTTGTCTGTATTTGGAGCTTGTCTAGTACTGTCCAGAATTTTTGTGCGGACTTAACTATTTTAATATTAGCTATTTAATAAATGTTTTTGGCTGGATTAAACTATTTGAATGTGCTTGCTTGTTCTTTGAGCCGATACTCTAGCTGAATTTCACTTTAATAATTGTAATATTGCATACAATGGTAGGTGAATAAATTAATAATAATAAATATATTTATTTGCAAAAAGCCATCAGGCCTGATAATTGAAACGATCGAAATACAAATAACAAGTATGATTGTGTATGAGTGAGTTAGATAGTAACTAGCTAATTTTTATCGATAATTTTAACGATAGGACTGGTACAATGTGATAAATAAAACAGCTCTCAGCAACTTTATAGCAGTACCTCGTTTAGATAAATTAAAGTTCGTAATGGCTATGATAAGATCGATTGGAATGAAAGTTTGAGAATAATCTGGATACCAATTTGCTTTGCATGATTCAACTATGTCGGCTGCGATAATCTAGCGGGCCTTAATTCTACAATACCCCCAAGTGAAGAAGAAACCGTAGGCTTGTAGTAAAAAGCAAACAAGAAACTCAAAATGATGAACAGCAAACTCTCGTCATCGTATTCTATTGAGGTTCTGTTGGAGAATTCATAAAAGAAGCAGAAATAGAGGAGATCATCATTCAAGTTTAAAAGGATTAATAAGCACTTCATTGCGGGCAAATGGGGCGGACACAATCCTAAATAATTTTCGATTACCACTAACGCAGCATCAATGAACCAGTTTAAAGGCCAGAGAGATGCAAAATAAGAACCACGTACATTAAGAGTGCGAAAGGCACAGTTTACACATCTAGTCAATATTATCTCCTGGTAAGATATTAAAGTGCGGATTAACCGCCTTAAATTCATTGTCCGATAGCGTTCTTTTCTCTGTGTTTAGTGTTGTGAAAACACTTGTACTACGCTTCACAAAGAACGGTGGAACAATACTTGTAAGCATCTAAAATCTGCAATTCTAAGGGGTAAAGTTTCACCAGCGTATACTAAAACTACACGAACAGACGCATTGTACGCACGACCTTGAAGACTGATTGAAATACTCGTGTTTCTCTATAAATGACGAAGGTTGGAGAAAGTTGCTCTAGCTATTTTGATTCGTATTCTAACCCCGTCATTCATATTGCCTGAGATTTCTATAGATCTGCCAAGATGTTTAAACCTACCAACCACGTCAAGATCTTCACATGGCCGCCACAGAGCTGGAGTTATTGGAGGGTAAATCTGTATAAATAGCTTGCATTTTGAAGGTGCAAATTGCATACCGTAAGACGGAACAACGACTGCTTATCTATTCAAGGTGGCCTGAGCGGAATCTCGATTGTCGAATAATAATACATTATGGTCTGCATCAACTAAATTACCGCCCGGGAGATCTTCGACACCTGCATCCTGAACGTATGGATGAATATTATAAATAACGGTATTTGTTACAAAATTAAACAAAACGGGAAAAGTGGATAGCCATGACAAACGCTACTGTTGGTAGTAAAGTTTTTGTGAATTTATAGTAGACCTATACACCATACATATGTATACAAGTCGCTGTTCAAGGTAAATTTTGAGCTATAAAACCGCTTGTTATTCTCTAGTATGTGATTTACGCAAAGCGCTATAACCGCTTAAGATAATCAAAATGGATCATCTGAATACGACTGGAGTTACGAATGGGATATCACACAAATACTGATTGCCTTTTTCGAAGGTAGTTATGATAGCCGACCAACACAAGCAAGCGCTACGGCCTCCTCATCCCATATAGTGCGAAAAAGGTTAGTAAACTTTCCAGAAATTATATCGCCACCATCCTTAAGTAGGCTCTGAAGCAAACCGTCGAGGCACGTAGCTCTGCGACATTTAAGAGAAAGGATTGCATTTTATATCTCTGACTGTGAAGAGCGTTCGAGATAACCGTTTCCCACTATTGAAAAAGTAATATTTTCGGGGATCGGGGCAGACACTGATGTCCAGCCCACCTATCAAGACAACTTATTTTATCGGTTTTAGATTGGTGTTACTATCATTTATAGTTTAACCTAATTTATATTTTTCTCTAACCTTTGCGGGAATAAGTTAGAACAAACATCGGCCATTATCTGACGCGAATATTTATTCCATCACTTCGGCCTATCTGATCCGAAGGTATTCAAAATCGATTTTTAGACTGCGCCTAAGCTGGCGTCTTACATCTCTACAGGTATTATTATACGCCGAGTTAGCGGGAGCTTCACGCCTAGTTTTGAGAATCTACATAATTTAACAGAAACCCAATAATTACTTCTATGGGATCCTATATTGACACATAAAGTAGTACCCTTATTGTGCATGTTGGAACCTATCTTCGTCAAAAGTGAATTTAAGTTTTCGATTTCAAGACCTGTAAATTTTGATTTTAAAATGCCTTCATATTTTTGTCGGAAAGATGGTTGATCAAGTTTGCTTAAATTGGTTTAAGGTTTACTCTTATTTATTTAGTCGGAAAACTTGAGAGTAAGTTTACAATTGATAAGAACATGATCCGAGTCGAAAAAATAGTTCTAAAAAGACCGACAAACCTGGATGCAACCACACCATGTATAGATAATCGCTATATAATCTATTTAAATCCACTTTTGTCCGGTGGTTGCAGGAACATACGCGTCGCAAGACCTTACAATACATCCGAAATCTGTACTAATGAAATATACTTTTCACGCAGCTATTCAACCGTCGTTCACAATTATCGCTGCAAATTGATATTAAAGTGCATCTGCCACCTAAATGAAATTCTACGTTGGTTAAGCGCACAACTTGAGCAATCATATCACCCATTACCAAGATTATATCTGAACTTCGTGTTCTACATTTTAAAAAGACTATGTTGTTTATGTTGCAATCGATGGGAGCATATGCAATACAACGAAAAAGCACAGTTGATTAAGGTTTTTGGCATTGATTTTAGTAGATATATATAAGCGTGCCACACAACGTCGGCTTTTTACAGGGATTCATTCAATTACACAAGTTTCATCTTGTGAGCTAAGGACATAAACGAACGCCCTATTTGCCGACTTGAAAAACCCCAGTCAACCAGAGGTTCGAAGCTAAAAACGCGTAAATAATGATGGTGCAACCAGTTCTGTAATGCTCGTTAGATCCTGTATTCTGGTTTCATATAAACCACATTTATCGATTTTTAATTGATTCAACATCCATGCAATGTCTTCTTGTTGTCCATTTTGTTTCAATATTCGCAAATTATGTGCCTTCAAGTTGAAGCCTAATCCAGGTTTAATGAATGGTAGCTTACTCGAAGCATTTACGATATTTGGCAATCCGATATTGGGCTCAGTGATATGATCAACATCCACCTTATACTTAGCATATAAAATACCGTTATTGTTACACTGAGAAGAGATAATAAAAAGAAAAAAGGTAGAATCGAAGATGGTGTCTGCAGTAGCCTGATTTCGCTTATCCACTCAGTACGACTCAGCAGATGAGATCACAAATTTTATCCTGCGCAACGTCCGCCGCAGTATAGATTTTTTATAGTAGGGTTAGCTTTCATTTAGAATTTTCATGCTCTTAATGGGTCAGCCAGCTAATACTGGTGATCACTAACTGCCCAAATTCCAGAGGCCAAAATTGCCTTCAGCAGCCGAAACCTCTCCTTCGCGTCTTGCACGCATGCTCTCATTTCGTCACTAACCAGTACTGCGTAGCTAGGCTAAACTCGAGGCTTCACATATTGCCTATATCCCATTATACCCGGCATCGTTCATGCTATTGTTCCCTGGCTGACTAACTAGTGCCCGCCGGGCGTCAGGCCGGACCATTATGAGGCCACCACCTTGTCAACGAAATATTTAAACAATTTTAATTGGTTAAGCTTATTTTTACTCTGTAAAAGAGCGACGTTTAACAGTGTTTTGTCGAGTAACGATCTACGTAGTACACCGGAACGGATAGATGCTGAAGATAAACGACCATTGCGGATTCTTACAAACGTTGATTTTTGAGCTATAAAACCGCTTGTTATTCTCCAGAATGTGATTTACGCAAAGCGCTAAAACCGCCTAAGAAAATCGAAATGAATAACCTAAATACGACTGGGATATCACACAAATACTGATTGCCTTTTTTGAAGATCGTTATGATAGTCCACCAACACAAGCAAGCGCTACGGCCTCCTCATCCCATATAGTGCGAAAAAGGTTAGGCAACCTTCCATACACAGTACATTGCTCATAATAGCAGATTTAAGCATGAAATGAGAAGAAACTAGCTAACCTAGGCACTCATCGGAATAAGTAAATTGATTCTGTCATGTCCAAACGTTTGGTTAATTTTTCGTCAATGGATCTCAAGGAGACCACATTTGCTTAAAGTTGCTATTGTGAGCATTGTACGGTGTATGGATGATTAAAGGCCTGATGATGGAACGGGAAATAACGTTCCGAAACGTCACCAATCAATGAAGATTATATTGTACCTCATTTCCACTAGGTAGTATGAACGATGTTGAAGCCTTCGGAAGAAAGGGACGAATCCACACCCAGCGAAAACGAAGCTATCATCGATGCGTACTTGGAAATGGGGATCAATATGATCTTTGCGAAACTGACAATGCAAAGCAACAACCCGCGTATTTTCATCGCGGACAGTCCATAAATATATTGCATAGAAGGTAGGGTTAGGCGATCAGAAGACCACGAAAAACGCAGCTATGTGGCGACGAAATTGACGCTTAAAGTGAAAAAGTAAATCCCACTGTATTATTTAATTCGGCGACTGAACGATAAAAGAGGGCCTAATATTTAAAGCAAATATCCTGATGCGATCAAAAGTTTTTTTTCGAACGAAGCAAATATATCTGGCTAAGTTACACAACTTTTCTTTAAATCACATTTGCGTGCTTGAAGTAAACACCAATCCCATTGTATTTAACCATATGTATATACATTGCGGTATAATTCTCGCTATTCGGTTTGACGTCGTATTCTGATGAAAATCATGGAAGGTAGAAACTTGTCAGTATGTGTTTGGCGATTGGTTAAACACAATGGGATTGGTGTTTACTTCAAGCTCGCAAACTTGATTTAAATAAATGTTACCACATTCAATGATAGTTTAATTAAATTAAACATCGTTCGTATGAGCACCTTTAGACAGCTAAGTGTCAAACAAGCATGGTAATCGTGTGAGTGGATAATGACGAGTAATCTATTTATAGGAAATCGTCCGATGCTGCAGCTCTACTACAAATTTGCTACACGAGTCCGTGCGATTTCCTACGCGTGTCAACATTTAACTTAACTGTATCCCCTACAACGAAGTATTCAATTTCCAGCGCCAAGAATTCTCCAATATTGATCACTGCCAAGTATCCTTCCTAATTCATCTATCATCCTCTGCTTCATGTTAGACCTTAAAGACAAACGGACATTTTATTTATACAATTAAACGAACATTGGTTGCGAGGGTGGTGATAACAATTATTTATTTAATGGGATGCATTTAGTCTGCCTTGCGATGGCATAACTTTGAATGAAATTGTCACATCTGACAACATATTTTCTTGCTTTATTCAGGTCCATGACTTCTTATCTCGCTTAGCCTCTATTAACTATCCAACGCTTACGGACTTTAAACTGGCTATGCATGATTTTAAGGCACGCGATTATCTTGCCTGGAATTCAAGATTACATACTTCATCACGAGCCTGCGCTTTTTCACTGTGACGTATTGCTAACTTTATTAAGCTTTCCATAAACAAGCAAGTGCAATGCGTCAAAGGAGCATTTGATTGGCTCTAATTTCTTGGTTGAATTCCACAATTTTCAATTAACCATTTCAAACACCCGAACGATCGAATGTTCACTTCACTGGCTTTTCTGAAAATTTCACGGTTGATTATGTGGCATTCTTTCTGATTGTCACTTCGAATCCTCTATTGACAGCTGCGATTAGTGACGGCGACCCCAGAATTTTGCACGTAAGTCATGTCTACCCGGTCATTGTTGTTCAAGCTATTTAGGATATTAATGATATGTTTGTTTATTTGTACACATATTTATATTAACACCTTTCGTATACTAACATGTTTTGTTTTGTCTTTTAGCATGTATATCTGCATTATATGATGAATAAAGCCTAATATTTTAGGCAACTCTTTCTTCTGACTTGTCTAATCATTCTGCCCGTTTGCTGTGCTTGTTACTGTGATTCAGAACAATTTATTCATCATATAACCCAATCATGGAACGCCTAATTCGACCAGATCGATTGGATGTTGAACCTAGTGCACCAGATGCAGCAAAACAATGGAATCATTGGTATCGTACATTCTGTGGCCTCCTAAAATCAGTCGAATCCATGAATCCGGATAAATTAGACACTCTTATTTCCTACGTCTCTCCTAACGTATATGAACACATCGTTGACTGTGATACATATGATCATGCTATCAAAACTCTAGTGAATCTCTATGTCAGACCGAAAAATGAAGTTTTTGTTCGTCATATACTCGCGACTACTAAACAAGAAAATGGACAAACATTGGATCAATTTGTTCAGATTCTGAAATCGTTAGCTAGGAAGTGCAATTTCAAACCAACTACGGCCGAGGAAAATCGAGACGATGCTCTGCGCGATGCCTTCATTAATGGAATCCAGTTTAATTCAATCAGACAACGTCTCTTAGAACACAACTCACTTAATTTTCAAGCGGCTTTTGATCAAGCACGTGGTCTCGAAATGGCGGAAAAGCAATCGTTATTATATCAAAACTGTTTGAATTCTGCACACACTGCAACGGTTCAGCCACTCTGTCCTTCATCAACCTCCTATAAATCTACAGATAATCTTGTTGCTGCTGTTAAACAAAAATGTGACTTTTGTGGGTACGATTATCATTTAAGATGGAAATGTCCGGCCAGAAACGCCTTCTGTAAAAGTTGTGGAAAAAAAGGACATTTTCAAAAGGTATGTCGCTCTAAGAATCACCGCCCAGTGGTTTCGACGCTTCATCCTACCATATCTGCAACTGTATTAGCAGCTGCTCCAGATTGTCTCACCAAATGTGTAATAAATCTAGAAGTCAATAACATAAATTGTCATGCTCTCATTGATACAGGCAGTTCCTGTAGTTATGTTTCAGAAGCCTTCGTTTTGAAAAATAATTGGAAAATTCACTCCTCTCAAGAAACAATAACCATGGCGTCTAGCTCATTTTCGAGTCATACCAAAGGTCATTGTTTTGTGTCGATTCAATACAAATCATGTATTTATCAAAATATCAAGCTATCTATA
>JAQBSW010012212.1:0-17479 GCA_029291075.1 Eudiplozoon nipponicum | reverse complement strand
GTAATTCTCAATTTCGGTGAACTATAGCATTAATTGAAATCCATATTCCGACTCGGTAACCATAGTCCTAATACCATGTACCTTTTCGGTACAATAATGTTGGTATCGTTTACTAACACAATAGCCATAGTTTTAGTATCCTTTACAGACTCGGTATATTTTTTATAAAGTGTGAGTTAGCGTTGAAGTCGCATTGTCGTAGACTTTATATGATGTTAGCTTCACTGTTGCAGGTTTACACATTCGTCTAGGAAATTGTACCGTCCTATTAAGCAACATTCTTGATCAAAATATATAGTGGTTAAAGGGCGTAATACCGGCTCCTACTGATGAGTCGCCAGTAAGCACGAAACGAATGTGCATGAGATTATACTTTCCGTTCATGCTGCCTTTGGTTTATCCTTCTTGTCATAATTGAACTAATTTTTTACTAGGTTCGCAACATTGTGCAATGTTTTGTTAAACCGACGAAATATGAGAATGTATATACACATAATATCTTTCCTCGGACAAAATATATATGGAAAGCAAAATTAGACATGCGGCTCTCACCTCTATTAGTCCCGCATGCATTGGTAGTCAGTTTACCGTCGTACTCTGATGATGATCAAGGAAAGTCGAAACGCGTCAGTGCGTGCGACTAGCGGTAGTTTTGCTATGTTGTTCGACGACTGGTTAAATGCAATGGGATTGGTGTTTATTTCAAGCTCGCAAACTTGATTTAAAGAATTGTTACCACCACCCGCACAATCACTTATTGTTTAATTGTATATACTAGCGCATTTGTCTGAGGTAAGTCGATGAGAATTTTATCATCATTAATAAATATTTAGCAATTTAAATTTTGCTCAAGTATCAATTAACGCAGGCGATAAAATGTAACACATTTGTTAGCGTAGCCCATTAGTCTAACACAATAGACATAATCAAAGTGAAAAATGCAAATAAATACAGTGCATTCATAATCTCCCCGAAGTCCTGATCTCTCCAATACCATTCTAATAGGCAATTTGTCTAACAGAACGAAAGAAATCTGTTCGCCAAGAACAGTCGTTTCTCAGAACATTATTGAAAAACAAGTCAATTTTGAAAAATCAGTGAATATTACGTAGGTTATAAAAATGCATTATATAAAAACGAACAGGCATTAGGAAATGCAAATTTTGAGACATGTACACGCGCGAACACAAAATAAACAATTCATCCAATTACTTTTTAATCAAAGCTGCGATCTTGACCCAAACACCAGTCCCAGTATGTACATATTTAAACAAAGAATTGTATAAGGAAATAAAGGTAATTCACCCAGTAGTCCGGTGTCGTCCTTAATTGGAGCTCATTACGTACTGGCCAGAATTTGCCGCGGACAGGGCTCGAACCTGGGCACGACTGCTTCGGAATCTGGCGGTCTAACCACTGAGAGACCCTGACGCACCCTAAATTAATTTTTATCACCGCCCGCGCAACCAATGTCCTTTTAGTCCACCCCTTTATTTTCAAAACGTTTTCGTTACACAATATATTCATTTATTCCAATTTAATCACCTTTATTGTGTATACTTGCATAATATAACATTTACTCTTCAATACGAGATTGACATCTCAATTAAATTTACAAATGCATAAAATCGGTTGAACTAAAATGTGTACACGACCATGTATGCTAATATTCTCTTACAATGGGGCGTACCATCCGAAATATTTACTCCATGAAGTTAAAAACCTGTAATTTTTAAGATCATGAATATACTAAAATGAGGTTTGTAATTACGGAGAAACTGCTGCTAAGCGTACATGTGAGGGATCAACTTCCGAAAAAATCGAAAAGTCCTATATTGATTGTTTATTCACGAACTAGCTGTTCAGCGCGCTATGCAAATATAATAGGCCGAATATTTAATAAGCGAATTTAAATGCATTTTCAATTAAATGCAGATGTTAATGGCGAAATCCGTTCGAAAAAATCAGAATAGATTGTTTAAAAAGTTACCCTCCGAACCAAGTGGATTTCTGCTTTCATTACACACAAACAGTGTCAGGGAACTACGCATTATAAAAGTTATCAGTTGCAAAATACTTTCTCTTCATTCCTATAAACAAGATACATATTTACGTGAACTGATAATAATGGTGAATTTTGTTTTTCTTCCGGTTTTCTTTTCCAATACGTAAGCAAGAAGTCTAGTTTTATCATCAGTTGTTTTTTATTATTTTCTATGTAAAGAAACGTAAATTTCAGTCACTAAAACATCTGTAGAAAAATGGCTCATTTTCGTTTCGTTCTAAAATATTAATGTTATATAGCTCTACTGTCATATACCAGTTTGTGTCTCAATTCACATTACAAATAAAAGCAAAAGGCTCAGCTAAAAATTATTCAAATGCTTACTATTCTCAGGGTGTCTGAGTGGTCAGGGCACCAGATTCCAAAGCATACATGCCCAGGTTCGAGCCCTGTCCGCGGCAAATTCGGACCAGTACGTGATGAGTTCCAAATAAGGAGGAAACCGATAAATTGCCTTTTCTACACTGTACAATACTTAGTTCAAACTGACAGTTATTTGTACTTAATGGATCAGACGTTTATATCAACCTTGATCATAGTATTTTCATTTTTGTCTGTACTGTTTAATATTGTTTTTCAGTCATTAAGAAAAAACAATAGCAATTCTAGGAATACTTGTGAAAGACTGTTGCGCCAGCAGATATTGTTTCATTGAGAGTACTCTTTCTTTTCGAAGACAAAGTTATCAAACACTCGCCAAAAATTCTTCTCTATATTTATTGGTTTCCATTATGCTAGGAAATCCGATTAGGCTTGAGATATTCCTCGCATAAATACTGTTGCCAATATATTTAAGAAGAATCGGGTGTGAACCCATGAAAACATTCATTCAGGCCAGGAAACGAGGAGAATTTGTAGACATATGTGTAATTCGCGACAAAGTAAAAATTCCATTGCAAACTAAACTCAAGCATGAATTCCTATCATCGATGTGTAAAACAGGTTTATACTGATAAATGTATGAAGAAAAACTTGAACGGATATGACAGGTGTAAACAAAAAACTATTTGCTAATTCAGATAAGACTAGTATCCGGCCGATATCATTTTAGGGCATACACATTTACTGCTTTTGAACCTCGTTAAGTTAATTAAACATAAATTCAAGTGTGCACATTTTACAAACTCACGCATGCTAAGATGTGACTAAGCCACCTGTACATTAAAAGATAAATAGTGCAGGCCACTAGTTTTAAAGTGGTTTATTTTTTGTCTTGCAAACTACTACATCGACACAAGCACGCAAATAAATTGTTAAAAGGTAATAAAAATGGGTTTCAAATTCAAAAAGGGGTTCCGGAGAAATAAAATTGCGTTTAAAAATATTCCTGGCACGATTTAAAATCAAGAATCGGCATCTGGGGACGTGAAATTGAGCGTGCCTTATATTGCAGCACCAGTAACCTCTACTTAGAAGAGGTAAATGTATATATTTCTAAATACCAACATACAAATATGCCTATATATATATATATATATATATATATATATATATATATATATATATATAAACACACACAACTAAATGAATACTTAGATAATATGCATGAATAAATATATAAACATAAACACATAAATGCATACATGCCCACATACATAGATCGCACATACAAACGAAGATAAGGAAATGCACATATATCCATATATAAATGCATAAACACACATACATACATGCTGATACATACAAACATACCTAGACTCAAGAACACATACGCAGATACATATATGCATAAAATCCCCGTATTAAGTAAGCATACCAAAATAAATACATGCACAGTCAATATGCCGTACATTACGGTATTCTTTATTACGCAAATACATTTGTCAGTATAAACTAACTATTTACTATAATCAAGGATGCGAACTTGATATAAAAACCTGTCACATTATGTACATACCTTTGTCAGTATAAGCTATGAATTGTATAGTGTGGAAAGGGAAATTCATTCAGTAAACCGGTTTCGTCCTTATTGGGAATTCACCAAGTACTGGCCAGAATTTGCCGCGGACAGGGCTTGAACCTGGGCACGTCTGCTTCAGAATCTCCTGCACTAACCGCTGAGCCACCCTGCCAAATTTTCTGTATAAACTAAGAATTGTGTAGTGTAGAATAGGCAGTTCAAATTAGATTTAAATAATTGCTACCATCGCCCGCTCAACCATTGATCATTCACTGTGTGTTTGTTCTGCACTGATGCGTTGAGGGTATAGTCCACTATGGCAAAAGTGTCTTGATGGAAAGAATACTGTTCATTCTCTCTGATTAATGGACTCCCAACACCGCAAAGACACACACAAGTGGCTTCTACGTGGATTGTGTTCATTGATTGATGTTAGGATGACGAGATTGATACCGTAACAATAAAAAACCATCTTATATCGCTTCACTAGGTTATACGGACTTCTGACATGTATAGACAGGACATGTCCAAAGCGAACCATAATGAACAACACTACTCGTCGGCATTAACTCAGATGTTAAAGAAATATTTTAGTCTGAAAAAATCAATAAAGCAGCGAAATTTGCACAGTCGACATCGATTTTATATTTGGCAACTTTCTCAAAGAAAGTCAAGTTTACAATAATACCATTTATTATGGACGAATTTCATTCAAAATGTTTAAAATTATTATTAAACGTGTGCCGATACAAAGCCAAGTCAATCTACCATTGCGTTTTTAAATGATGAATCTCTTTGCGCAGTGCCGTCCTTCTTGTTGTGGAGTTGACCGCATTTTTCTTGTGCGGGAAAATTGATATCATTCTTAGGTCGGTGAAATCTTGAATTTTGATCATTTTCAGGTGATCTGATTTCTCACAATGGAAAATCTTGTTCCAACGTCATTAGCAGACAATCAGCTGATGGAAGGCTTAAAAAAGAAGGGACAAGTGAGAACCCATCAATCAAGGCCAATAATCAGATCACCTGAAAATGATCAAAATTCAAGATTTTACCGACCTAAAAGTGCTATCAATTGTCCCGCACAAGAAAAATGCGGTCAAATCCACTACCATTGCGTCTAAATACTGTTTGTTGCGCAGAACTAATATATATGCAAGTATGTATTAGGTGTTCGAAACCTAGTAACAAATTACTTCAGTTGTGACCAGAAGGATAAACCAAAGGCAGCATGAACGGAAAGTAAAATCTCATGCACATTCGTTTCGTGCTTACTGGCGACTCATCAGTAGGAGCCGGTATTACGCCCTTTAACCACTATATATTTTGGTCAAAGAATGTGGAATAATAGGACGGTACAATCTCCTAGACGAATGTGTAAACCTGCAACAGTGAAGCTAACATCATATAAAGTCTACGTCCTATTATTCCGCATTCTTAACTGATAAAACAATAATTGATTGCGCGCGTGGTGGTAACAATTATTTAAATCAAGTTTGCGAGCTTGAAGTAAACACCAATCCCATTGTTTTTAACCAGTCGTCGAACAACATAACAATTAATGTTAAATTGTATTGCCTATATATGTATATGTGGCGAAAGCTGCATACAGTTAGTGATCGTGACTGCATAGAAATTGTGCAGCCGACATTTCCAGTCAAGTTTAATGTATGCGAGACTGCTAGAGGTGAGAGCCACCTATCTAAATTTGATTTTCATATATATTCAATGCGATTTGATCCTCGCTACTCAGTTTGCCGTCGTACTCTGATGATCATCATGGAAGGTCGAACCGCGTCAGTGCGTTGCGGCTGGCGGTAGTTTTGTTATGTTGTTCGACGACTGGTTATTTACAATGGGATTGGTGTTTACTTCAAGCTCGCAAATTTGATTTAAAGAATGAAGGTCAGATTGTATGGATTTGCTGGAGCAACGAGTGTTTAGAAGTTGTGTTAATTCCCAATTCAAAGTGAACTTTAGCGTAAAGTGATATCCATCATGTTGGTATCATGTACCGACTCGGCAACCATAGTGTTAGTATCATGTACCTTTTCGGTACAATAATGTTGGTATCGGTTACTAACACAATAGCCATAGTGTTAGTATCCTTTACAGACTCGGTATATATATTATATAGTGTGAGTTAGCGTTGAAGTCGCATTGCCGTAGACTTTAGATTATGTTAGCTTCACTATTACAGATTTACACATTCGTCTAGGAGATTGTACCGTCTTATTATTCCACATTCTTCTACCAAATATATAGTGGTTAAAGGGCGTAATACCGGCTCCTACTGATGAGTCGCCAGTAAGCACGAAACGAATGTGCATGAGATTATACTTTCCGTTCATGCTGCCTTTGGTTTATCCTTCTGGTCACAACTGAACTAATTTGTTACTAGGTTCGCAAAACCTAATACATACTTACCATTGCGTTTGTTTGTTTCATATAATTAAATTGAAAATGGTTGCGTGTTTTCGCATTGAAAATACCAGGGTTGATCGTAGCATTGACAAGAAAATGAATTCTGCAGGCTACCTTATAGACACAGAACATACAATATCCAACGTAAAATGACGCTGCATTTCAGCTAATTTTGAAGCGACTACAATGTTCATTGACGAATCTCCACTATATTCGTTCGCGAGTTGTCGCTTTGTTCTACCAGTTTCGCAAAAGATCCGATCGATTCCCATTTCCATGTACGCGTCGAGTTTGTCTTCATATTGGCTAGGTGCCGAGTCATCCCTTTCTTCCGAAGGCTTCAACATCGTTCAAACCAACCACCGGGAATGAGGTCCGATTTACTTGAAAGCTAACAGACCAATAGCATTCATTTACACACATGAAAAAGCATCTCAGAGCGAATCCGGAGACAATTTAGAATGAGCATAGCTGGAAAATGGGAGAAAGTTCCCGCAATAGCCGAACAAATGTATGTACATAATGGGTCAAGATCGCAAGCTTGATTAAAGTAAGAGCCGAAAAATGTTTTTTTACAAAAATAACACTTCAAACGCGGCGGCTTTCCGGGTGTTCCCCAAAGCGGGAAAATAGAAGAGACCGGTAGTTGCACACTCTTTTAAACAAACAATTTTCGCTATTGCCTGTCGTTCTACAATTTTTACGCATAGAGAGGTAAACAACTGTAGTTCGACTGCAGATTTTGACTCCGTCTACGTTTAGCCGACTTGCCCTTAGAGTTTCGTATTGACTTCTGGAGTTTAATTATCTTTACCTGTTGTAGAGTAATAATTTAACCTGTAACTCTGTCACTACGGTGTGCATAAAAGAAACAAGACGAAACTGAATTACAGAGCTTTTGCAAAGAATTAGATCAGCTACAAATGAATCATCCTAGGTTAAATAGTCATTGCATAGCACGCATTACATGGCAACATTTATCAATGGCTCAGAGGAGCTCAATTTTTATTGAAACATTTGACGACATCGCAAATTATATTCCTAGAAATGTGTATAATTCTAATTCAAACAGTTTTACACTACTGTAATAGCTAGGACTAATAATCTACACGTGAACTACATATATAAATTATAAATTAAATACGACCACTCCAACGTGTGGAACTTAACAAATATGATAGTCTCTCTCTCTCTCTATGTGCGTGTGTGTGCGTATATATGTACATTCGTCAACTTATCATTGTTCATCCAATAGACTCTTCAAGGACTGTGGAGTATTTACCGCGGACAGGGCTCTAATTTGGGCACGTCTGCTTCGGAGTCTTTGACTCTAACCACAGAGCCAGTTTGATTCAGGGTGTGGCAACCAGTGCTCGCTTAATGATGGTCAGTGTACTTGAGGTAATATCTTTCGTTCATGGATGACTATGGTGCATCATTCTATTCCTATTTGAGCTTATTTGTTACTGGGTACGCAACATACACACACGATCACACAAGTGATTTGAAATATCGCGTTCTTAAATTTGATGATATTTAACTTTTACCTCCAAATATACTTTAACAGAAATCAAGATTTGTAGCACGGTGTTTTCAAGGCCTCCCTACAGAACTCTTTCTCTCTCTTGTTCAATACTCCCACAGAATGTAGACCACTCAACTGTCTTTTAATCGGTGAGGGTACAGGGCGGCGCAATAAAATGACCGATTTCGCCTATAAAGGTAGCCGAGCAAGACAGCGTTGGCCCTAATCTACCTGCGGATTTTTACCTACACGGGAATTACCTCGGTAGCCTGACGAGCAGGATATAGAATTGTCCTACGCAAGCAGTGCCCCGACTAATGCATTAAGCTAGTCGACTCGTACTCGTCGCTCACTATTTCATGTCACCTGACGCACAACGGTAGCCGATCACGCTTACGTGATCAGAAATTCTAGGTAGACTAAACTCTTGAGAACTAGCAGATTCTATGCTTCGGAGTAGCATAAGCCATAACGATAATCTGCCATGCGTTTAGCGGGATCAACACATTTGGAACACAATTATCGGGTCTCTGGAGCCGGTCCTCCTTGTCTACCACCATAATAGAATTGCCAGCGCACACGAGATCACACATCATTCTGCTCCTGAAGAGAATCATTTCTTCGAGAAGCTATCAGGTTTCGCCTCTGGCCTTGAACGCGGGCTCCTATGCCTTAATGACTCCTGATGATCTTAGCGCAGATCTAGGTCCAGGCTACGTGAGGCGCGGAGATGGACAAAAGATGGGTCCTGGTTGGACACCGTGAGACAACAAGAGCATGGCATGAAACTGACCGGGCGATTTAGAAGAGCCCTCATCTACGGTCACCCATTTTGTTTGCTTCACGGGAAGTAGATGTTTGTAACAGAACCAGCCAGGCGAAACTACGCCCGAAACCCATCAATTGAATAATTCGTGTAGCCGTTGTACCACTGGACAAGGAAGGATAACAACAACGATGGCGGAATTCATAAAATAATATTTAGAAAATCGAAAGTAAACGTAAGATATAAAAAAATGCACCAATAAAGTTTTTATGCAAAATATAGAAATGCTGAACACTCGAGGTTATATGAAAATAAAATTTACATATATAATTTTATATATATAAAGTGAGAGCCATTTTGCGGGTGAGAATGTGAGAGGAGATGAGGGAGAGAAAAGTGAAGAAAGCAAAAAAAATTGAAAGGATATAAAATTTCTCCCAAACAAGATGATTACCAGTTTTTAAATTAAGTATAAGCACGCTAATGATAATAGGGTGGAACAGGTGAATCCTATTGGACCACACGCGTTGCTGTGACAGAAAGAATTTTTAAACTGCTCTACAACGTTTTGTGTGATAACAAAAAAGACCAAATAAGGCGACGTAGAACGAAATAGTGGTTAGAAACTCACGAAAAAGTTTAAAAAAAACAGGTTCTAAGCCTTCTGAGTTGTTACATTTTGTGGTAAGGAATAGGAAGCGCGCGCAGACACTCTGCCGATAAACTATTGGGGAAACAATTCACTCTTCGACGGGAATTTCTACAAGAATGCGGTTTGCCGATTAGAAAAGAAATGTGGACACGCTCACATATTCATGCTAAGCACAGAATTCACGGCCACTCGCAAACACGTTATCCAGGCAAACAGACATTGATTGATCAGGTGGTGGCAAATGTTCTCTATTTAAATCAATCTGTTGCAGAAATATGTTCGTTTCGATCACCCGTGGGCATTACCAGAACACAACGGCACAATGGTCAACGAGGACTCAACCGCCATGAATAAACCAAGCGTATCGACAGTCAGAAATGTGGCTCTCGCATCGAGCAGTTTCGCATACATCTTGCCTGAATAGAATGTTGGATGTAGCATCTGTTTCACGGCTATTATCACAATCCTGTAATATAATTAACTAAGCAGGTATTGATTACGCGGATATTGCCCATATAAAGGTTGAACGCTTGATGAAATTGAATAATTGTTATCAATACTCGTACAATCAACGAATGCTTAATTGAAAAGCTCATAGAAATTTGGCAAAATCCAATAAAAAATAGTGTTCGTGACTGTATAAGAATTCTACACTTTCCATTCCAATAAAATACATTTTTTGTAAGACTTTAAGAACCAAAAGCCGCGGTTTCGCTTTTAATAGAGGATACATGGTCTGAGGTTTGATCCACATTACTCAGCCTGACGTTGTACTCTGATTGCGACTATGCTCGGCCGAGACGAGTCTGTAAACGTAACTGACGACTTTTCAAAGTTCACAAACATCATTTAAATAACGTGTCCGACGTGGGTTTGCTGGTGAACAAGCTAGAGCGCAAAATCTCCGCTTCCCCAATGAAAGCGGGACTTGTTTCTGACGAAGTAGCATCGGAGAATCCGGTCTCTTATCCCTTATCAATGGTAGTCAATTGGGCACAGGTCACTTCAGTGATTCAGATCACTGGCAACGAAAATACAAAGCGGCAAAGGAGTAAGTTAAAATGTCAACTCATCACCCGACGCAGAATTACTAGACAGCCCTCCGACACAACAGTTGTTGCCACACTGCGAAACCACATTCACGGTGCATCAGCCGACGCTTAATTGAAAGTGAGTAAAGATGTTGACACTTTCTTCTGCCTATAGTTTTACACGCGATGAAGACTGAATCACAGAAATCGATGCAATAAAAATAGAAAACAAAGTTCAACCGCACGTCCAGACCTCGCGCTAAACCCAGATTAAAGTTCCAGCAAAGGACCAGGTACACAAGTGAACAGCGGAACGCTTCACGTCACAATTCCACTTCGTCAGTAAAACTTATGAAACAATCTGTATGCAAAAAAATCTTGCCTCACGAAGTAATAAGAAGAGGCTTCGCAGACAAAACCGGAAGGCTCGAACAATAAAACGACTAAACAAGCACTGAAATGACAGAGTGCCAAATAGTGCGAGTCGGCGACACACCTGTAGTCCACTGCGTACTTTGATTTACGCCGGCCCCACAAAATGAGGAGATGCAAGGAAGACGAAAGACATGCCCATCTAGGCAAATGCAATGTGTGACGAACATGAAGAGCGGCTACACAAAAGTTACACGTATTGAGATGGACACTGCGAGCACAAGTCAAACACACCCCAACTGCAGCTCTCGTCCGCTCCACATTTACTGGGCACATGCTTCCACATATCAAACCAAGTCTGTTAACCAGGACTTGATGCCATCTGTAGGCAAGAGACGATTGCGCTCCTGGAGTAACATTTCAGTTGGAGCTGTTTTCATAAATACAGGTTCTCAATTAAAGGGCGATGTACCAAAAATCGTTAGGCTTAAGATATATAAAGGATAGAGAGGAAACAATGTGAGGATCAAATAGTTAATAGAGAGGGTGTAGCTGAAACGTTTGGCTGAAACGGCGACGGTCGATACACTCGTCATTGCAGGACGCGAACAGCTAACCGATCACTTGATACCGTTGGTAAGGGATCCATTTGGCGGCCATGTCGCATGCATAAATCCAGTCAGGTTTTACGAAAACCAATTTGTCGTTATCCGTCAGAGCCTGGCAGCACAAGAAAAATAAGAGCACAACATGAATCGTCTTCAAATTTATCACAACTGCTTTCAATTTGCAAAAAGGAGTAATGAAAGCAACAAAAAAAAGGCTAGCAAACCAGAGATGTTCTATGCGTTGGCCTCACGAAGCTGGGCAATATAAATGGAGCCAGCTTAAGGTGGGAAGTCGTACAGAAACAGCTAATATTTCTCGACTGCTTGCTACGAACGAAGGTGAAGCCTTCGGGAGGAAGGGACGAACTCGCACCCAACCACTGGAACTGTGCGAACATGATAGTGCAAAGCGACAACTCCCGCAGGCGCAAATCGTGGGGAATAAAAAAACGACGAATCAACATCAGAATTATCATCATCATCATTAAATGCAGTATAACAATAATAGTCCATATCACCAGTAGCAGCATCAGCATCGTAATAGTACAATAAACCTCATCGTCAATAGCATCAACATAGTCATCATTATCATAAATATCGTCGTCATCATCATTACAATTATAATCATCATCGTCATAATCATCTACATTATCATAATCGGCCGAAGAACATTTGTCACCATCATTAGACTCCTCATCATAATTATCATCATCGTCATAATCATCTACATTATCATAATCGGCCGAAGAACATTTGTCACCATCATTAGACTCCTCATCATAATTATCATCATCAGCAGAATTATTATCAAAGGCAGCATCAATATTACAATCAACAGCAACAGCACAATCGACCTCATCATCAGCAGAATTAGCATAATCATCATTATCAGCGGAAGCAGAATCTACATTATTATCGACGTAGTCATCATCAATGCCATCAGCAGCTTCATCAACAGAAGCAGCAGCACAATCATTACAGTCATCAGTAGCACGACGATCGTAATCCTCATCGTCAGCATCATAATTACCAGCAACAGTATCATCATCCTAATCAACAACGGAATCAGCATCATTATTAGCATCACCATAATTGTTAGCAAAGGCAAAATAATTACCACCATTATTACCATCTCTGTCATCATCATCAGCAGCATAATCATACTCCTCATCATCAGCAGCAGTATCAGCATAATAATTATTCTAATCATCATATTTATTAGCAACAGCATGGTGATTATCATTACCATCAGTAGCGGCGGCAGAAGCATTATCATCAATAATAGGATTAGCTTTACCAATATTTTCAGTAGCTACAGCATCATCATTAAACAAACATTGATTGCGCGGGTGGTGATAACAACTATTATAATCAAGGTTGCGGTCTTGATATAAACACCTGACCCATTAATTAGTTAAATTTTGTCAGTATAAACTAAGAATTGTATAATGTAGAAAGCAATTCAGTATCCAGTACTCATACACTCTTGGTTTATTCTGAAATATGCAAGTAACTAATGGGTCAGGTGCTTATATCAAGACCGCAAACGTGATTGTAATAACTGTTATCAACACCAACGCAAATCCAATGATCGTTTAATTATAGTGCTTCTATTTCATCACCACTTCATGTAATGTGATGTCTGGGTTCTGTTATGACAGATTGGAGATGGTTAGTTGGAACTTTGAGCAATTCATTCAGTTTACCGGTTTCGTCCTTAATCATCTACATTATCATAATCGGCCGAAGAACATTTGTCACCATCATTAGACTCCTCATCATAATTATCATCATCGGCAGAATTATTATCAAAGGCAGCATCAATATTACAATCAACAGCAACAGCACAATCGACCTCATCATCAGCAGAATTAGCATAATCATCATTATCAGCGGAAGCAGAATCTACATTATTATCGACGTAGTCATCATCAATGCCATCAGCAGCTTCATCAACAGAAGCAGCAGCACAATCATTACAGTCATCAGTAGCACGACGATCGTAATCCTCATCGTCAGCATCATAATTACCAGCAACAGTATCATCATCCTAATCAACAACGGAATCAGCATCATTATTAGCATCACCATAATTGTTAGCAAAGGCAAAATAATTACCACCATTATTACCATCTCTGTCATCATCATCAGCAGCATAATCATACTCCTCATCATCAGCAGCAGTATCAGCATAATAATTATTCTAATCATCATATTTATTAGCAACAGCATGGTGATTATCATTACCATCAGTAGCGGCGGCAGAAGCATTATCATCAATAATAGGATTAGCTTTACCAATATTTTCAGTAGCTACAGCATCATCATTAAACAAACATTGATTGCGCGGGTGGTGATAACAACTATTGTAATCAAGGTTGCGGTCTTGATATAAACACCTGACCCATTAATTAGTTAAATTTTGTCAGTATAAACTAAGAATTGTATAATGTAGAAAAGGTAATTCATCCAGTACTATACAATTCTTGGTTTATTCTGAAATATGCAAGTAACTAATGGGTCAGGTGCTTATATCAAGACCGCAAACGTGATTGTAATAACTGTTATCACCACCAACGCAACCAATGATCGTTTAATTATGTTTATTTCAATACCACTTCTCATGTAATGTGATGTCTGTTCTGTTATGACAGATTGGAGATGGTTAGTTGGAACTTTGAGCAATTCATTCAGTTTACCGGTTTCGTCCTTATCCGGAACTTATCATGTACTGGCCAGAATATACCGCGGACAGGATTCGAACCTGGGTCCGTCTGTTTCTAAATCTGGTACTGTAACCACTGAGCCATCCTGCCGCAAACTACACTGCACACAATTTTCAGTTATATACCAACTAATGTAACTTGGTTAGTCTATTTTTCCTTTTAGGTAGAGCTCATATGGCATCCATTTAGACCCAAAGTTCCAACTAACCATCCACAATCGGTTATTATAGAACAAATACCAAAAAAATTTAGGTAGTGATGAGGTATCAATCAGCGGCCGTATAGAAGTGGTCGGCTGGTAAATTATGCTTATGATGAATGCCTCGTAACACTTAGCCAGCAATGACATAAACCAAACCGAGCGAATACACCGATTTACAACGCGTTCTAGGTGCTGGAAGCTACGGCAGCTTATTAACAAAATTTGTGCAGAACAAAAAAGGACCGATAGTATGCCTCATTTCAACACTTTGGATTTGGTGCAGAATGAAATAGACAGGCACATGCAGAGAGGTTTACAAGGTTTACCCGAGGAAGCTACAGCAGGGGCCAAGCGTTTGGCAATCTGGTCAAAAAACGACACGTCTCATGTCATCAGAGATCTCAGATGAGGCAAAACCTATGCGATTCGCCTCAAGCCTCAAAATTGGCCCCAACGACCGAATTCGTCGCATTTCTCCTCAGGCCGCGTAGGATGGACACTTTTGAGGCTTGTATACATTCCATCCCCCCCCCCGGTAGAGCAGCATCGTCAGCGTAATGGAAGTCGCCAAGTTGGTTACCACCTATGCAATAGATTAACTACATTCCTCGGACTGCACCACGCGTCACAGTTTATTGTGGCATTAATCAAATACACCGGCAAAAACGTGCACTATCGCAATTACGCACGCAAAGTAAAAGGACACAAAAAATGCAACAATTAACGCATACCAATGCATACGCAAATACACACGCACAAAAAGTGTTCTTCAGAGTGAAGTAAGCACACGAATACAAGATTTTTTTAAAAAAAAACGATTACCTTAGTATGCATTTTAATGTAAAATAAACACACCAACACAAACAAACACACACACACACACACACACTCGACAAACACACAAACACACAAACACATTAAGAGATGCACGTAGCGCAGACGACAATGTCTGAAATTGGAACAAGACAATTACAGGCTGGCATAGAACTGGACACAGACTAAAGCGAGGATAACAGCCTACTCAAATGAAGACTGGCCGTCAAAGTATAAAATACCACAAGAAAGTCAACTAAACACTCATTCAGACGAGAATAAACTAATACTGATACAACTAATCGTACTAACAACTAAAACAAAAAGAATAAAATATTTTGTTCATCAATAAGGGGACAAGCAGGTGAATAATGTAAATCAACACAAATCCCTCAATTTTACCCGTTCTGTTCAACACCAAAGCCACCCTCCCAAATAAGCGTTCTACCACATTTTCAACTTACATCATCATTATCATCATCTTCACCATCATCAGCAGCAGTGAAACAAAAGAAGCGTGACTGGCAGATATTAATTCGAAACGTAAATACGCGAATTTCGATTTAGCAAAAGGTAGAGACTCGGAATTATGTAGAGTATTTTAGGCAACATTACTCGAAATTCTTTAAATCAAGTTTGCCACCTAGTAGTAAACACCAATCCCATGGTATTTAACCAGGCGTCGAACAACATAGCAAAACTAACGTCAGACACACTTACTGACGCGTTTCAATTTTCCTTGATCATATCGTTCATAATTTATATAAAAAAAGCTTTTGCACACAAAGAGTTAACCATAAATCTGACATTTAAAATTACCCATCGCCTCTTGACTGAGGTTATCAACGCATGTCAAATGTAATGCATACTATGCAACGTTTCATCAAATAATTAATTTGGAAAATGTTTAATAAAAGCTTTTGTGTCGATAGGCTACAAAGAGAGTTTCAAATAATAATTACAAAAATACGTTTACTTTAAAATTTTCAACGAGCATGGTTTTGGCGGACTTAAGAGTTATCCATTTACTACTCAAGGCAATTAAGGAAAATACTTTAAATGCATACACATAAGTACGCATCAAAACAAATATTGTCGGTAAAAAAAGTTAAAAAATGCATAAGGAAGTAAATGGAATTCGTGTACTGGACAGACTACGCACTTGATAAAATACTGCCTCCTAAGTTAACTTTCATATATATATATATATATATATATAACATATATATATATATATATATATATATATGACTAAACATCATGGGCGTAAAATTTAAAGGATAACAAATTCAAGTACTGACTAAGATAGCAAATTAAATTCATTCACTTGATCCGTCCCAACATTTTGGGCACAAATTAGTAGCAGTTAAAATTGCCACGGGAAGTATTCCAAACACGGATGTTACGTAATTCATCTACAATGCCGCAAAATCCGCGCGAAGCATTATGTGTGCATATTTATGACAACTTGTCTTTGGTGGTTATTTACTATAGTTTTAATTACCCATTCTTTGTTAGCCATTATAGGACAGTCACAAAAAGTATTACTGAATTAAACGAAGTCAGTCTATTGGACTAATTTAACTATCAATCTTATGCAATTTTCAATTTATACCGAAGGCATGTAAAAGTCAAAGTCCGGTAGTTTTAATTTAATTTAATTTTACTTAACCAGTTGGTACAATGTCACGCCTCAATTGATAGATCAAGGTTTATCGGTTTGAGCTTCAGGTCAGAGGCGATAAATTCGAGAATAAATCTGAAGAACAAGATAATCAAACCCATAGATTTGTCAAAATTTCACGTAATATGGGACTTCGGTTGCGTAGGGGATGAACTCCGTCAATTTAAACAAAATTTTCTAGGCCACAGCAGATCTGTCTACTACTGACGGGTCTAGCAGGCGAATTGCATTAATCTCCGCTTAAAAATATGAATTACACACCAATAACATAAATACCAACAGAATCCCGTGGGTATATGTGGCAATGACCACCTTTAAGACAAATAATGAACAAAGGGTCTTATCTAGGGCAGACATTATTTCAACAGAAATTCCTCGCAGAAGCGCCCGTATAAGAATGAAGCCGTCAGCTCAATGAGAAAAGCAGACTTCGAGCTGAAGTGAACATAAATTAATTAATGTGTAAATTTGTTTTATTAAATCGATGCTCGTTGTGCGAGCAAAATTCTATATATAATCGAGTAAAAATAAAGCATTTTTGGTAAATTAAATATGTCTTCTGATGGGTTGGAAACGTTGATTCAGGCATTGAATTCTCAAATGAATAATTTAACTGCAGAATTAGGCATAATTAAGGCTCGTCTAGACGATACGCTAATAATAAACACGGAAGACATACATGTACATGGACCATCCAACATAGGTGGACAA
>JAQBSW010012211.1:0-17480 GCA_029291075.1 Eudiplozoon nipponicum | reverse complement strand
CTAGAAGCTCTGATACTTCATGGACTATCTCCGATTGATCTTGTCTAGTCAAATGGAACTTCGTTTCTATTTATTTTTCACCAGATTGAACTATCTTGATGTTAATGATAACTTTTCCCTTCCCCAACCCCCCCTGCTATTAAATACTTTCCTAGTCACAATTCCACTTACCTTCACATACCCTACCCTTGATTTGTTATTTCAATGGTCGGGCCAGTTGGCCTTTGATGCCAAATAAATGTATTATTATTATTAATGTAGAGGCTCCTAACCTATTCGTGTCTGAGAACCCCATAGATGCCAGATCGTTTGTAGTCCTAAAATTTACAGTAGAATCTGATAAGCTTATATTTTCATTCGCATCTGCTAAATTCAAACCTGCAATATCTTGCGCTAACTTGCTAGTGCCCTCAAATTTAAGATCGGCATCCATATCTATGAAATTTAATTATTAAATAGACACTTAATGTTAGGCAAATCGGGATGTGAAACCTATTTCGTACAAAACACCTAAACAAATAATCTGGAAAGAAATAGACGCGAACAACAGAATTATTAAATTACCTGTTCCAGAACGTCCCTTCTATGCGTGCATCAATAAAAAATATAAGACAGTTTTAGCAGGCGTATTTGAATAATAATAATACATTTATTTGGCATCAAAGGCCAACTGGCCTGACCATTGAAATAACAAATCAAGGGTAGGATATGTGGAGGTGAATGGAATTGTGACTAGCAAAGTATTTAATAGCAGAGAGGGAGGGTTTGATGAAGGTTAAAGTTATCATTAACATCAAGATAGTTCAATCTGGTGAATAAAAATAAAAACAAAGTTCTATTTGACTAGACAAGATCAATTGGAGATAGTCCATGAAGTGTCAGACCATCCAGGCGGGGTAGGTTGTGTCCGGACAGATGAGTTCAAGTGTGAGATCGCAAATGATGGCGGATCGGAAGCAGACGTCGACCGATGGAGTCCATTGTCGTGGAGATTGAGTTGATGTAGCATAGCATAGACCTGGATGGAATCTGCTGCATTGAAGCGAGTGAGTTTTGCAGGGATCGCAGGCATCCGTAGAACGAGGTTGTGATTGAAGAAAGACGAGGGGGAGTCGATGTCAGAAGCAAACCGTTGGTAGATCGGAAGGGCTGTTGAGTTTCCGGTCTTCCGCTGAAACAATAAAGAAAAAAAGAAAAGAATTGGATGAGCAAAACATTGTAACGTATCCACAACGTGGATATGACGGGGTCAGGAATGGACTGAGAAGTGGTATCAGTGAGTCGAGTAGGAAAGATTAAAACCAGAGGGGTAAGGTGGAAAATTAAATTACTGCCTCAGAGATTTCGCCCTCCGAAGTCAGTAAAGAGAATAGCCTTGAGTGAAGGAAATTTTATGGATTGAGAAGGAACCAGTTTCCTTTCCAATCGGTCGTATCACAAAGAAGTTTGTTGAAGAAGTACTGATGGGCTGCCTTTTTAAATTCGTGCTGGGGTAGGAGCTTTATGTCCGTGGGAAGATCAGAGGACACATAGCATTTGGTTTTTGCTTTTCTAGTCTTGGTCGGAGCCAAACGACACATCTTATCTCAAAGTGGTCCTACGAACCAATCTACATAACTAGTAGCCCAATCAAAACTACTTTGAGTTTATATTAGAAGATCTCCAGGCAACCTTAATTGTTATCCATAAACCAGTTCTGCTATTGAAGTACCTAAATGTGCCCTATATCTGTTGCGTATGGCGAGTAGTACTATAGGAAGATCGTGTATCCAGCTTGTTCCACTAGTATACCTTAACGCAGCTTTCAGTTCACGATGCAGCCTTCCTACCATCCCATTTTGCTGGTGAGTTATACGCACTAGTATGCAATACAGTTGTTCCCATGATATTGAGAGATCTTACGAAAGGCTCAGACATAAATTGACTACCGTGATCACTAGTGACCTTTTCCGGAAAACCATAACGCGATATCCAATTACGTAGAAACGCGAACAAGACTTCTTTCGCTGTCATGTCCTTTAAAATCGCCACTTCGAATTGACGACTAAATCTATCTACCATTGTTAGCAAGTATTTGTTACCATTTACCTCGGGCATCTCGACAATGTCTATATGTACGTGTCTGAACCGTCCAATTGGTATCCCAATATTCTTTATCTCGGTTCTGGTATGTCTCCACACCTTACACGTTTGACACTTGGCACAGGCTCTTACCCATACCCGTATGTCTTTAGACATGTGCGGCCATACGTATCTGTCGTTAATCAATCGAATGGTGGCTTTAATGGATGGATGTCCCATATCGTGTAACACTTGGATAATCTTGGCCCGTAACTCCAACGGCACATATGGTCGTGGTTGACTTCTAGACGTTTCGCATAACAACCACTTGCCACTTATGAGCTTACGAACATATCCTGGCCTTTTGGACAAAACTAACGTAAAGGGATCCGATCCTTGCGCTTCCTCGATTTGACTAACTAAATCATGCATCGAATTATCTAAACTCTTCAACGGACCTTGAAATATCAGCTCGACATCAGCTTCATTCGGTCTGCTAAGTGCATCGGCTACCACATTCTCTTTACCAGCAATATGAGACACAGTGAAATCGAACTCTGCTAACCGGGTTATTTGGGAATTTACTCTACGAGAGTAATTAACGTCCTCCAGCTGTTTTGCCGTCTAAGTAATGCTCGAAGTGTAGCACTGCGGCATACACTGCTAGAAGCTCTTTTCCAAACGTATCATAACGTTTCTCTCGATCATTAAGCTTACGGCTATAAAACCCAATCGGTCTTACTATGTCCTGATCTCTTTGCTGTAGCACTGCCCCTATTGCAACATCTGAGGCATCTGTGATTAGCTTGAAAGGTTTCTCCCAATCTACAGGTGCTAATGTGGCTATGTCACTTAGCATTTCCTTGGCCTTTTGGAATTTTTCTCGGTCTTCTGGACTCAAGTTTATAGGCCAAGACTTCTTGATCGTGCTCTTTTCACGAGTGAGATGGCGTGTTAACGATCCTAGAATTCCGGCTAGACCTGGAATGAATCGACGATAATAGCTGATCATACCCAAGAACCTTCGCAGCTGGCGTACGGTTCGGGGCTCCGTTACATCCTTAATAGCTTGGATCTTATCTTCCAAAGGTTTAATTCCGTCTTTGGAAAGTATATGACCAAGGTATCTAACTGAAGAGCATCCGATATTACTCTTATTAGGTTTGACCACTAATCCATATTGTTCCAGCCTGGTCAAAACCGTTTCCAAATGCGTACGATGTTCATTTCGTGAGCGACTAAAAATTATTATGTCGTCTATATATACCCTCGCAAATGGACAATTCTGAAGGATTTCTTCAGCCAAACGCTGGAATGTCTGACTGGCATTTTTCAAACCAAAAGGCATTCGAAGAAATTCATGCGATCCCCCTCCTGGAAATCTGACTGCGGTGAGTGGTATCGAACTTTCCTCCATTGTTATCTGATAGTACGCTTTCTGGAGATCTAAAGTTGAATAGACCTCATATCCCATTATATCTCTGAGTAAGGTACTCTGGTTAGGGAGAGGATAAGAATCACCCTTCGTCACTGAGTTTAATAGACGATAATTTCCACAAACCCTCCATTGACCCGGTTCAGGTTTGGGAACTACCACTATTGGGGAAGCAAAATTGGAATTTGACCTTCTACAAATCCCCTCTTCGCGCAATTGGTGAAATTCTGACAAAGCAACTTGTTGCTTGTGTTGTGCCAATGGTTGAGCCTTTGGTGAACAAGGCAACGGAGCCACCAATTCTATTTGGTGTTCTACTCCTGTCTTCAATCCTATCCTTTTGGCACTGAAAGTTTGAAACACTGCTAGGTGCTTCTCAATGATATCGGCAAAGTCATGTGCGACCGTTGGACGGGGTAAAAGAACTGTTCTAACTGCCGACGTGTTAGACTCAGTAGGTGTTGACTATCCCTACGCCTTCTGCGATAGTCCTAGCTTTGGGGTCTAATGTCAGCTTGAAATGTGTCAAGAAATCCATGCCAATGATATGGTCCTTGACATCGGCTACTAGAAAATTCCATCGAAAGGAAGATTTCTGGCCTAACGTTACCGACATTTCTTTCATCCCTTTCACTCCTATCGGACTACCGTTAGCGGCCCATAGTTGATAATCAAATGTGGGGCAATCTGCTTCCACCACGTCTGACTTAACTATGCTTATCTCAGCACCCGTATCGATGAGAAATTCTAATCCAGATAATTCATCTTTAATAATGAACTTGTTGCTGGACAATCCGGCAATGTTTTCCAGATCTCCGCTTAGTAAGAATCGGACTCTCTTGCCTTCTGTATCGGTGCTAACTGGTCCGTCGCATCTTTCGCCTTTGCCTTAAGTATGCCTTTTAAAGGCATATCTGGGAGCCTTTGCAATGGAACCCCCCCTACGGCTCCTACTAGTGGGGGTTTTGTCCTTTTCCCGGTGATGGATTTCTCTCTACCGGTTTAGTGCTTCCTTTCCATCTGGGTCCACCTAATCGCGGGTATATACAATTTTCACCTTGGCACTTCGCACTGCGTCCGTATTCGCAATGTGCCTTACACCATCCGCGTGGCCCTTCGAAGCGTTGACGCGAGTGACTCCCTCGACGTCTAGTATATCTATCCTGACTTTGAAGTTGCGAAATGTCTCGACATTAACTAGCAACTTCTCTTCATAAGAAACGCAAGGTTTCTTGTATAGTCAGGTTGTTTTCGGCAGCTGCCCTGACTGGCTGCACCATGACAAAATCTGCTATTACAGCATGTACTTGTAGTTCCTGCTGTTTATACACACCGTATAACCCTCTGAGTTTTGTTGGCCAATCAATGCTCATGATGTCAAATACTTCCAATGTGGTTCTAAGCCTAATTGGTAGCTCAGCTGTGAAAATCGAGTTAACCACATCTCTGGATAAATAAAACCTGGAAGCTTTTTTGCAAAGGCATTGTACGGTTTTTCTACCACAGTTCTGTCTCTGAAATTTTCCAAGGCATTTCGGAAATTTTCAGGCAATGTTATCCAAGCTGCAACAAATTTCTTCATAGGATTTACAATATTATAAGCACTAAATATCATTTTGGCATCTCCGACCCAACTTGAATGTTTTTCAGATTTAAACTGCGGTAGACTTATAATTCTTGGACTGGCGCGGTCGCCAAATTTTGTAGAGGCTCCTAACTTATTCGTGTCTGAGAACACCGTAGATGCCAGATCGATTGTAGTCCTAAAATTTACAGTAGAATCTGATAAGCTTATATTTTCATTTGCATCGGCTAAATTCAAACCTGCAATATCTTGCGCTAACTTGTTAGTGTCCTCATATTTAAGATCTGCATCCATATCTTTGAAATTTAATTATTAAATGGACACTTAATGTTAGGCAAATCGGGATGTGAAACCTGTCTCGTACAAAACACCCAAACAAATAATCTGGAAAGGAATAGACGCGAACAACAGAATTATTAAATTACCTGTTCCAGAAAGTCGCTTCTATGCGTGCATCAATAAAAAATATAAGACAGTTTTAGCAGGCGTTTATTGTAGAAATTGATCAGTTTTTAATGAATAAAAATGAAACAATTGCAGCAGGCCAAAGGAGATACACTAAGTCGAGGACCGTAATGCTCGAAGACTGAAAATGGCGCACAATTCAAAGTCAAATATTTAAACAAAAGAAGTTCTGGAAAATCAAATTAAAAAATTCTTTTTAAATAAAATTCTTTACAATCAGGCAAGGTGGTTTAAATTTATCAATTAATGTTACTTTAATTTTGGCGGAGAAATTATCTTCCTCCACAAGAATAAAATAGAATAGAATAGAATAGAATAGAATATCTTTATTTGGATTCAAACCACACATGTTCCATCAAATAATGAAATTGAAAAATGTACAATATAAAAAAAAGATATCACATCACATAAAAATGTGCAATTAGTCTCATGTAGATAAGTAAATCTCACTAGTTGTAATGTACAATATATCAATATCAGAAAGTTCGGCTGTAAAGAATAATAGATTCATCATCAAAAATAGGAAAAATTAAGGTATAATTCGAGTGCAACATTATGCAAAAAAAATGAGAACCATGACTAGCAATTGATTGTATGTATTGTTGACTAACATGATTTTATATTGGATAACATTTCAATTTTAATAAAACAATCAAATGGATAATAATATTGGAACATGGCGCTATAAAAGAGATATCACATCACATAAATATGATCAATTAACCTCATATAGATAACTAGTTATCTCTTGATATAATGTACAATATAACAAGATCAAAAAATTCAGCGGTAATATTTATTATGATATAAGAAAAAGAACAGTTTTTTAATTAATCGCATTTGTACAATAATCGATTATATAAATAGTTATAGATTCATCATCGAAATAGGAAAAATTAAGGTATAATTCGAATGTAGCATTATGCAAAAAATGATAATCATGACTAGCAATTGATTATATGTATTGTTGACTAACATGATGATATACCGCATAACAATTCAATTTTAATAATGCAGAACGTGAAAATAAAAATCTAAAAAAGGTATGTTGCTAATCACAATTATCCTTGTCTTTTATTCAACCACGAGAATGTATTATCATAATCAAAATTAAGAAGATCAACAGGATTGGAGCTTTCTTCTAGTTTAGTACATAAAACTTTAAAAGACATCTTTGATGGAAGCATTTCTCTAAGCCCCTTTGACAATTAATTGTTAATTTTGTAAATTTTCGAAAAGATCGCCAAATGTCCAGATCTAGTTCCTACTTCATGAATCTTTCTTATTTGATTAATATAAGTAGCAGTCAACAGGTTCAAATGAAAATTTTTTATGCAATAGCACACCCTCCGAAACCATTATTTTGCATTGATACAAACTGTTATCTACTGGTGTATATAGTGCAGTAGATAGGGCTAATTTTTTTTAAATAAAGTTTGCGTGCTTGAAGTAAACACCAATCCCATTGTATTTAACCAGTCACCGAACAACAACAACAGTCAAGTTCAATGTATGCAAGACTGCTAGAGGTGAGAGCCGCATATCTAAATTTGATTTCCATATATATTCAATGCGGTTTGATACTCGATAGTCAGTTTGCCGTCGTACTCTGATGATGATCATGGAAGGTCAAAACGCGTCAGTGCGTTGCAGCTGGCGGCAGTTTTGTTATGTTTTTCGTAGACTGGTTAAATACATTGGGGTTGGTGTTTACTTCAAGCTCGCAAACTCGATTTAAGGCATTGTTTCCACCACCCGCGCAATCAACTTTGTTAAATTGTATTGTCTATATATGTATATGTGGCGAAAGCTGCAAACAATTAATGTTCGTGAATGCATAGAAATTGTGCAGCCGACATTTCCAGTCAAGTTCAATGTATGCAAGACTGCTAGATGTGAGAGCCTCATATCTAAATTTGATTTCCATATATATTCAATGCGGTTTGATACTCGATAGTCAGTTTGCCGTCGTAGTCTGATGATGATCATGGAAGGTCGAAACGCGTCAGTGCGTTGCAGCTGGCGGTAGTTTTGTTATGTTGTTCGATGACTGGTTAAATACAATGGGTTTGGTGTTTACTTCAAGCACTCAAACTTGATTTAAAGAATTGTTACCACCACCCGCGCAATCAATTATTGTTTAAATTGTATTGCCTATATATATGTATGTGGCGAAAGCTGCAAACAGTTAATGTTCGTGACTGCATAGAAATTGTGCAGCCGACATTTCCAGTCAAGTTCAATGTATGCAAGACTGCTAGAGGTGAGAGCCGCATATCTAAATTTGATTTCCATATATATTCAATGCGGTTTGATCCTCGATAGTCAGTTTGCCGTCGTACTCTGATGATGATCATGGAAGGTCGAAACGCGTCAGTGCGTTGCAGCTGGCGGTAGTTTTGTTATGTTGTTCGTAGACTGGTTTAATACAATGGGGTTGGTGTTTACTTCAAGCTCGCAAACTTGATTTAAAGCATTGTTACGACCACCCGCGCAATCAATCATTGTTAAATTGTATTGTCTATATATGTATATGTGGCGAAAGCTGCAAACACTTAATGTTCGTGACTGCATAGAAATTGTGCAGCCGACATTTCCAGTCAAGTTCAATGTATGCAAGACTGCTAGAGGTGAGAGCCGCATATCTAAATTTGATTTCCATATATATTCAATGCGGTTTGATCCTCGATAGTCAGTTTGCCGTCGTACTCTGATGATGATCATGGAAGGTCGAAACGCGTCAGTGCGTTGCAGCTGGCGGTAGATTTGTTATGTTGTTCGTAGACTGGTTAAATACAATGAGGTTGGTGTTTATTTCAAGCTCGCAAACTTGATTTAAAGCATTGTTACCACCACCCGCGCAATCAATTATTGTTAAATTGTATTGTCTATATGTGTATATGTGGCGAAAGCTGCAAACAGTTAATGTTCGTGACTGCATAGAAATTGTGCAGCCGACATTTCCAGTCAAGTTCAATGTATGCAAGACTGCCAGATGTGAGAGACGCATATCTAAATTTGATTTCCATATATATTCAATGCGGTTTGATACTCGATAGTCAGTTTGCCGTCGTACACTGATGATGATCATGGAAGGTCGAAACGCGTCAGTGCGTTGCAGCTGGCGGTAGTTTTGTTATGTTGTTCGACGACTGGTTAAATACAATGGGATTGGTGTTTACTTCAAGCTCGCAAACTTGATTTAAAGAATTGTTACCACCACCCGCGCAATCAATCATTGTTAAATTGTATTGCCTATATATGTATATGTGGCGAAAGCTGCAAACAGTTAATGTTCGTGACTGCATAGAAATTGTGCAGCCGACATTTTCAGTCAAGTTCAATGTATGCAAGACTGCTAGAGGTGAGAGCCGCATATCTAAATTTGATTTCCATATATATTCAATGCGGTTTGATACTCGATAGCCAGTTTGCCGTCGTACTCTGATGATGATCATGGAAGGTCGAAACGCGTCAGTGCGTTGCAGCTGGCGGCAGTTTTGTTATGTTTTTCGTAGACTGGTTAAATACAATGGGGTTGGTGTTTACTTCAAGCTCGCAAACTCGATTTAATGCATTGTTACCACCACCCGCGCAATCAACTTTGTTAAATTGTATTGTCTATATATGTATATGTGGCGAAAGCTGCAAACAATTAATGTTCGTGAATGCATAGAAATTGTGCAGCCGACATTTCCAGTCAAGTTCAATGTATGCAAGACTGCTAGAGGTGAGAGCCGCATATCTAAATTTGATTTCCATATATATTCAATGCGGTTTGATCCTCGATAGTCAGTTTGCCGTCGTACTCTGATGATGATCATGGAAGGTCGAAACGCGTCAGTGCGTTGCAGCTGGCGGTAGTTTTGTTATGTTGTTCGTAGATTGGTTAAATACAATGGAGTTGGTGTTTACTTCAAGCTCACAAACTTGATTTAAAGCATTGTTACCACCACCCGCGCAATCAATTATTGTTTAATTGTATTGTCTATATATGTTTATGTGGCGAAAGCTGCAAAATAGTTAATGTTCGTGACTGCATAGAAATTGTGCAGACGACATTTCCAGTCAAGTTCAATGTATGCAAGACTGCTAGAGGTGAGAGCCGCATATCTAAATTTGATTTCCATATATATTCAATGTGGTTTGATACTCGATAGTCAGTTTGCCGTCGTACTCTGATGATGATCATGGAAGATCGAAACGCGTCAGTGTGTTGCAGCTGGCGGTAGTTTTGTTATGTTGTTCGTAGATTGGTTAAAAACAATGGGGTTGCTGTTTACCTTAAGCACGCAAACTTGATTTAATGCATTGTTGCCACCACACGCGCAGTCAATTATTTTTAAATTGTATTGTCTATATATGTTTTTGTGGTGAAAGCTTCAAAAAATTAATGTTTGTGAATTCATAGAAATTGTGCGGCCGACATTTCCAGTCAAGTTCAATGTATGCAAGACTGCTAGAGGTGAGAGCCGCATATCTAAATTTGATCTCCATATATATTCAATGCGGTTTGATACTCGATAGTCAGTTTGCCGTCGTACTCTGATGATGATCATAAAAGGTCGAAACGCGTCAGTGCGTTGCAGCTGGCGGTAGTTTTGTTATGTTGTTCGTTGACTCGTTAAATTCACTGGAGTTGGTGTTCACTTCAAGCTCGCAAACTTGATTTAAAGCATTGTTACCACCACCCGCGCAATCAATTATTGTTAAATTGTATTGTCTATATATGTATATGTGGGGAAAGCTGCAAACAGTTAATGTTCGTGACTGCATAGAAATTGTGCAGCCGACATTTCCAGTCAAGTTCAATGTATGCAAGACTGCTAGAGGTGAGAGCCGCATATCTAAATTTGATTTCAATATATATTCAATGCGGTTTGATCCTCGATAGTCAGTTTGCCGTCGTACTCTGATGATGATCATGGAAGGTCGAAGCGCGTCAGTGCGTTGCAGCTGGCGGTAGTTTTGTTATGTTGTTCGATGACTGGTTAAATACAATGGGATTGGTGTTTACTTCAAGCACGCAAACTTGATTTAAAGAATTGTTACCACCACCCGCGCAATCAATTGTTGTTTAAATTGTATTGCCTATATATGTATATGTGGCGAAAGCTGCAAACAGTTAATGTTCGTGACTGCATAGAAATTGTGCAGCCGACATTTCTAGTCAAGTTCAATGTATGCAAGAATGCTAGAGGTGAGAGCCGCATATCTAAATTTGATTTCCATATATATATTCAATGCGGTTTGATCCTCGATAGTCAGTTTGCCGTCGTACTCTGATGATGATCATGGAAGGTCGAAACGCGTCAGTGCGTTGCAGTTGGCGGTAGGTTTGTTATGTTGTTCGTAGACTGGTAAAATGCAATGGGGTTGGTGTTAACTTCAAGCTCGCAAACTTGATTTAAAGCATTGTTACCACCAACCGCGCAATCAATTATTGTTAAATTGTATGGTCTATATATGTATATGTGGCGAAAGCTGCAAACAATTAATGTTCGTGAATGCATAGAAATTGTGCAGCCGACATTTTCAGTCAAGTTCAATGTATGCAAGACTGCTAGAGGTGCGAGCCGCATATCTAAATTTGATTTCCATATATATTCAATGCGGTTTGATACTCGATAGTCAGTTTGCCGTTGTACTCTAATGATGATCAAGGAAGGTAGAAACGCGTCAGTGCGTTGCAGCTGGCGGTAGATTTGTTATGTTCTTCATATATTGGTTTAAATGCAATGGGGTTGGTGTTTACTTCAAGCACGCAAACTTGATTTAAAGCATTGTTACCACCATCCGCGCAATCAATCATTGTTATATTGTATTGTCTATATATGTATATGTGGCGAAAGCTGCAAACAATTAAGGTTCGTGAATGCATAGAAATTGTGCAGCCGACATTTCCAGTCAAGTTCAATGTATGCAAGACTGCTAGATGTTAGAGACGCATATCTAAATTTGATTTCCATAAATATTCAATGCGGTTTGATACTCGATAGTCAGTTTGCCGTCGTACACTGATGATGATAATGGAAGGTCGAAACGCGTCAGTGCGTTGCAGCTGGTGGTAGTTTTGTTATGTTGTTCGTAGACCGGTTAAATACAATGGGGTTGGTGTTTATTTCAAGCTCGCAAACTTGATTTAATGCATTGTTACCAACACCGGCGCAAACAAACATTGTTAAATTGTATTGTCTTTATATGTATATGTGGCGAAAGCTGCAAACAATTAAGGTTCGTGAATGCATAGAAATTGTGCAGCCGACATTTCCAGTCAAGTTCAATATATGCAAGACTGCTAGCTGTGAGAGCCGCATATCTAAATTTGATTTCCATATATATTCAATGCGGTTTGATACTCGATAGTCAGTTTGCCGTCGTACTATGATGATGATCATGGAAGGTCAAAACGCGTCAGTGCGTTGCAGCTGGCGGCAGTTTTGTTATGTTTTTCGTAGACTGGTTAAATATAATGGGGTTGGTGTTTACTTCAAGCTCGCAAACTCGATTTAATGCATTGTTACCACCACCCGCGCAATCAACTTTGTTAAATTGTATTGTCTATATATGTATATGTGGCGAAAGCTGCAAACAGTTAATGTTCGTGACTGCATAGGAATTGTGCAGCCGACATTTCCAGTCAAGTTCAATGTATGCAAGACTGCAAGAGGTGAGAGCCGCATATCTAAATTTGATTTCCATATATATTCAATGCGGTTTGATCCTCGATAGTCAGTTTGCCGTCATACTCTGATGATGATCATGGAAGGTCGAAACGCGTCAGTGCGTTGCAGCTGGCGGTAGTTTTGTTATGTTGTTCGTAGATTGGTTAAATACAATGGGGTTGGTGTTTACCTCAAGCACGCAAACTTGATTTAAAGCATTGTTACCACCACACGCGCAGTCAATTATTTTTAAATTGTATTGTCTATATATGTATTTGTGGTGAAAGCTTCAAAAAATTAATGTTTGTGAATTCATAGAAATTGTGCGGCCGACATTTCCAGTCAAGTTCAATGTATGCAAGACTGCTAGAAGTGAGAGCCGCATATCTAAATTTGATTTCCATATATATTCAATGCGGTTTGATACTCGATAGTCAGTTTGCCGTCGTACTCTGATGATGATCATGGAAGGTCGAAACGCGTCAGTGCGATGCAGCTGGCGGTAGTTTTGTTATGTTGTTCGATGACTGGTTAAATACAATGGGATTGGTGTTTACTTCAAGCGCGCAAACTTGATTTAAAGAATTGTTACCACCACCCGCGCAATCAATTATTGTTTAAATTGTATTGCCTATATATGTATATGTGGCGACAGCTGCAAACAGTTAATGTTCGTGACTGCAAGGTATTTGTGCAGCCGACATTTCCAGTCAAGTTCAATGTATGCAAGACTGCTAGAGGTGAGAGCCGCATATCTAAATTTGATTTCCATATATATTCCATGCGGTTTGATACTCGATAGTCAGTTTGCCGTCGTACTCTGATGATGATCATGGAAGGTCGAAACGCGTCAGTGCGTTGCAGCTGGCGGTAGTTTTGTTATGTTTTTCGTAGACTGGTTAAATACAATGGGGTTGGTGTTTACTTCAAGCTCGCAAACTTGATTTAAAGCATTTTTACCATCACCCGCGCAATCAATTATTGTTAAATTGTATTGTCTATATATGTATATGTGGCGAAAGCTGCAAACAATTAAGGTTCGTGAATGCATAGAAATTGGGCAGCCGACATTTCTAGTCAAGTTCAATGTATGCAAGACTGCTAGAGGTGAGAGTCGCATATCTAAATTTGATTTCCATATATATATTCAATGCGGTTTGATACTCGATAGTCAGTTTGCCGTCGTACTCTGATGATGATCATGGAAAGTCGAAAGGCGTCAGTGCGTTGGAGCTGGCGGTAGTTTTGTTATGTTGTTCATAGACTGGTTAAATACAATGGGGTTGGTATTTACTGTCAAGCTCTCAAGCTTGATTTAAATCATTGTTACCACCACCCGCGCAATCAATTATTGTTAAATTGTATTGTCTATATATGTATATGTGGCTAAAGCTGCAAACAGTTAATGTTCGTGACTGCATAGAAATTGTGCAGCCGACATTTCCAGTCAAGTTCAATGTATGCAAGACTGCTAGAGGTGAGAGCCGCATATCTAAATTTGATTTCCATATATATTCAATGCGGTTGGATACTCGATAGTCAGTTTGCCGTCGTACTCTAATGATGATCATGGAAGGTAGAAACGCGTCAGTGCGTTGCAGCTGGCGGTAGTTTTGTTATGTTGTTCGTAGACTGGTTTAAATGCAATGGGGTTTGTGTTTACTTCAAGAACGCAAACTTGATTTAAAGCATTGTTACCACCACCCGCGCAATCAATTATTGTTGAATTGTATTGTCTATATATGTATATTTGGCGAAAGCTGCAAAATAGTTAATGTTCGTGACTGCATAGAAATTGTGCAGCCGACATTTCCAGTCAAGTTCAATGTATGCAAGACTGCTAAAGGTGAGAGCCGCATATCTAAATTTGATTTCCATATATATTCAATGCGGTTTGATCCTCGATAGTCAGTTTGCCGTCGTTCTCTGATGATGATCATGGAAGGTCGAAACGCGTCAGTGCGTTGCAGATGGCGGTAGTTTTGTTATGTTGTTCGATGACTGGTTAAATACAATGGGATTGGTGTTTACTTCAAGCACGCTAACTTGATTTAAAGAATTGTTTCCACCACCCGCGCAATCAATTATTGTTTAAATTGTATTGCCTATATATGTATATGTGACGAAAGCTGCAAACAGTTAATGTTCGTGACTGCATAGAAATTGTGCAGCCGACATTTCCAGTCAAGTTCAATGTATGCAAGACTGCTAGAGGTGAGAGCCGCATATCTAAATTTTATTTCCATATATATTCAATGCGGTTTGATACTCGATAGTCAGTTTGCCGTCGTATTCTGATGATGATCATGGAAGGTCAAAACGCGTAAGTGCGTTGCAGCTGGCGGCAGTTTTGTTATGTTTTTCGTAGACTGGTTAAATACATTGGGGTTGGTGTTTACATCAAGCTCGCAAACTCGATTTAAGGCATTGTTTCCACCACCCGCGCAATCAACTTTGTTAAATTGTATTGTCTATATATGTATATGTGGCGAAAGCTGCAAACAATTAATGTTCGTGACTGCATAGAAAGTGTGCAGCCGACATTTCCAGTCAAGTTCAATGTATGCAAGACTGCTAGAGGTGAGAGACGCATATCTAAATTTGATTTCCATATATATCCAATGCGGTTTGACACTCGATAGTCAGTTTGCCGTCGTACTCTGATGATGATCATGGAAGGTCGAAACGCGTCAGTGCGTTGCAGCTGGCGATAGTTTTGTTATGTTGTTCGTAGACTGGTTAAATACAATGGGGTTGGTGTTTACTTGAAGCTCGCAAACTTCATTTAAAGCATTGTTACCACCACCCGCGAAATCAATTATTGTTAAATTGTATTGTCTATATATGTATATGTGGCGAAAGCTGCAAACAGTTAATGTTCGTGACTGCATAGAAATTGTGCAGCCGACATTTCCAGTCAAATTCAATGTATGCAAGACTGCTAGAGGTGAGAGCCGCATATCTAAATTTGATTTCCATATATATTCAATGCGGTTGGATACTCGATAGTCAGGTTGCCGTCGTACTCTAATGATGATCATGGAAGGTAGAAACGCGTCAGTGCGTTGCAGCTGGCGGTAGTTTTGTTATGTTGTTCGTAGACTGGTTTAAATGCAATGGGGTTGGTGTTTACTTCAAGCACGCAAACTTGATTTAAAGCATTGTTACCACCACCCGCGCAATCAATCATTGTTAAATTGTATTGTCTATTTATGTATATGTTGCGAAAGCTGCAAACAATTAATGTTCGTGAATGCATAGAAATTGTGCAGCCGACATTTTCAGTCAAGTTCAATGTAAGCAAGACTGCTAGAGGTGCGAGCCGCATATCTAAATTTGATTTCCATATATATTCAATGCGGTTTGATCCTCGATAGTCAGTTTGCCGTCGTACTCTGATGATGATCATGGAAGGTCGAAACGCGTCAGTGCGTTGCAGCTGGCGGTAGTTTTGTTATGTTGTTCGTAGACTGGTTAAATGCAATGGGGTTGGTGTTTACTTCAAGCTCGCAAACTTGATTTAAAGCATTGTTACCACCACCCGCGCAATCAATTATTGTTAAATTGTATTGTCTATATATGTATATGTGGCGAAAGCTGCAAACAGTTAATGTTCGTGACTGCATAGAAATTGTGCAGCCGACATTTCCAGTCAAGTTCAATGTATGCAAGACTGCTAGAGGTGAGAGCCGCATATCTAAATTTGATTTCCATATATATTCAATGCGGTTTGATCCTCGATAGTCAGTTTGCCGTCGTACTCTGATGATGATCATGGAAGGTCGAAACGCGTCAGTGCGTTGCAGCTGGCGGTAGTTTTGTTATGTTGTTCGTAGACTGGTTAAATACAATGGGGTTGGTGTTTACTTCAAGCTCGCAAACTTGATTTAAAGCATTGTTACCACCACCCGCGCAATCAATTATTGTTAAATTGTATTGTCTATATATGTATATGTGGCGAAAGCTGCAAACAGTTAATGTTCGTGACTGCATAGAAATTGTGCAGCCGACATTTCCAGTCAAGTTCAATGTATGCAAGACTGCTAGAGGTGAGAGCCGCATATCTAAATTTGATTTCCATATATATTCAATGCGGTTTGATCCTCGATAGTCAGTTTGCCGTCGTACTCTGATGATGATCATGGAAGGTCGAAACGCGTCAGTGCGTTGCAGCTGGCGGTAGTTTTGTTATGTTGTTCGTAGACTGGTTAAATACAATGGGGTTGGTGTTTACTTCAAGCTCGCAAACTTGATTTAAAGCATTGTTACCACCACCCGCGCAATCAATTATTGTTAAATTGTATTGTCTATATATGTATATGTGGCGAAAGCTGCAAACAGTTAATGTTCGTGACTGCATAGAAATTGTGCAGCCGACATTTCCAGTCAAGTTCAATGTATGCAAGACTGCTAGAGGTGAGAGCCGCATATCTAAATTTGATTTCCATATATATTCAATGCGGTTTGATCCTCGATAGTCAGTTTGCCGTCGTACTCTGATGATGATCATGGAAGGTCGAAACGCGTCAGTGCGTTGCAGCTGGCGGTAGTTTTGTTATGTTGTTCGTAGACTGGTTAAATACAATGGGGTTGGTGTTTACTTCAAGCTCGCAAACTTGATTTAAAGCATTGTTACCACCACCCGCGCAATCAATTATTGTTAAATTGTATTGTCTATATATGTATATGTGGCGAAAGCTGCAAACAATTAATGTTCGTGACTGCATAGAAATTGTGCAGCCGACATTTCCAGTCAAGTTCAATGTATGCAAGACTGCTAGAGGTGAGAGCCGCATATCTAAATTTGATTTCCATATATATTCAATGCGGTTTGATACTCGATAGTCAGTTTGCCGTCGTACTCTGATGATGATCATGGAAGGTCGAAACGCGTCAGTGCGTTGCGGCTGGCGGTAGTTTTGTTATGTTGTTCGACGACTGGTTAAATACAATGGGATTGGTGTTTACTTCAAGCTCGCAAACTTGATTTAAAGAATTGTTACCACCACCCGCGCAATCAATTATTGTTAAATTGTATTGCCTATATATGTATATGTGGCGAAAGCTGCAAACAGTTAATGTTCGTGACTGCATAGAAATTGTGCAGCCGACATTTCCAGTCAAGTTCAATGTATGCAAGACTGCTAGAGGTGAGAGCCGCATATCTAAATTTGATTTCCATATATATTCAATGCGGTTTGATACTCGATAGTCAGTTTGCCGTCGTACTCTGATGATGATCATGGAAGGTCGAAACGCGTCAGTGCGT
>JAQBSW010012210.1:0-17485 GCA_029291075.1 Eudiplozoon nipponicum | reverse complement strand
ATATATATTATTATATATATATATATATATATATATATATATATATATATTAATATTGAATATACAAACGATTCATAAAAATGTAAACGTGGAGCTAGTGTGAAATAAGAGAACTACCAATCAATTTCATGCATCACTTCCTGTTTGGTATTCCCCTACTTCATACTTTTTACATGTTTACATTTTACTATTTGGTATTGTTTTTAGAAAAATATATATTTAAAGAGATTTTCATTTGTAGATACTTGAAAAAAGGGAAAGAATCCAGTATTTAATGTGATAAAATTTCTTCTTTTTTTCGCACATGGAAAGGTTACAATGAATTTTATTGAGGATCGCAGTCCAAAAGTATATATATCGTCGGTTTAAATCAATTATAGCATAAGACTGCAAGTCTGACAAAACGTAAATTGGTATAAAACGTTTGTGCTTGTAATTATCTGTTTCATTGAATAAACCGTTCCCGAGGTTCGTTCTGTAATAGCGGCAATTCTGGCTACTGTGGAGAAATGAGGAAGCAGCAGGACAAGTAAATAAGTTTTATTTGGTGTCTTATCTGGTGTCTAGGCCATGCCTGTCCTATTTAATAGTCTAAAAATTATTCTGTAATTCAAGACTTTTGAGTTGCAATTAATCATTATTTACGTTGTAAACCAATGCAATACCTGAGATTTGTCCAAACTTGTATCGATGAAAATAATTTTGCCAGACATTCTTTCGTTTGTCTATCGCATGTATGAATGTTTTTCACATGTAGGTCTATTTTTTCACATATTTTTATTGGGTGTTTCTAATGTCTTTCCCTTGATAACACCATAGTAATTTTATATTGTTATATAAACCGCTCATCTATTTATACAGTTTTGGACATTGATTATGTGAGTGATGATAGTGCTGGTGTAGTTGCTTTAACTTTAGATTTTTGCCAGTCCGTTTACATAGTTGATTTTACAGCTCCAACGGATACTAGAATATTATTTCTAACTGACGCATGGCCAGTCAGACACAACGTCACGCTGATAGATATTTGGTATGTTGAATTCAAGCACTAGCCATTTGACATAACGCGTTTCGTATATGTAAAATATTTTTTCTGCTTACTTTACATACCAGAGTTAAGATGAATACACGCTTTTTTTAAATATGCCCCAAAATTGCTTTATTTTTGTTGGAACTAAGCCTATCTTAAACAATTTATGTGTTATGCGTTGGTATAATATTATGAACCATTATTTTTATGTACACTATATATATATATACATGCTACTGCGCACAATTGTATGTTTGAGAGCTACAAACACAAAATTATAATAAGCTTAATGGTTTAACAATTCGATAAAAATAGTCGTTGTTAATTTGATGCCAACAAAGTGAAATGTTATTCTACATGCATATAGAGCATACGTCACCAGTCAATCGGTTATTCACGCCACAGTTTGCCTAATTGCGATGTGCCAAAATCTGTATTTTTGCAGCTTTTTGCACGGAAATGGCTGAAGACCAAGGCGGGATAGCTATTGGGTCTAAAATTATGTTGTCTTCTGCTGTACAATGATCTTCCAGTTTTTGTTACTACAGTAATCAGTGATACAACTGAGTAGCAGATTTATTAAATTGTACGCAACAAAGCAAGGAAAAGTGCAATAAGCAGAAGTAGAAATCTTTTTCACCATACGATTTACAGAGTTTACAAATAAAACCACATAAGCAGCAACAATCTTTACTTTTTCTGTAAATAAAGTGAGCAAATTTGAAATAAACACAAATACCAGTATATCTAATCAGTCTCAAAACAGGTAAATTACTGTCAATCAAAAACACTGATGCGATTCAAACAACTATGGTTATCCTCAAAACACACCAGAAAATTGACTAACGAGGATCAAACTTTAATTCATATATGAGGAAAGCGATTTCGATATACAGCTCTTACTAATTTTTTGCGTGGTTCAGATGTACTGCGGTTTGATCCTGGTTTTTCAGTTTGTCGTCTTGTCCTAATGACGACCAAAGAAGATCGAAACGCGTCCTTACACGAAATTTTGTCATGAAAGTAGACATAAATATTTAACCCTAAACCATTAAAATTAGCGTATTTTCAACCAATAGTAGCATCAGATTATTCATTAGTACACAGCCATCCTATTCAATAAGTAGAATTCTGATTCACGGCTAAGTGACTACCTAGCCGTAGATGAGTAAATTAGATGCCTCCGGAAATTTATATAGTTGGAATCAATAAAATAATAAGGAATCTATACTTCATTAGTCAGGTCTTCCTTAGTGAAGAAATGAACATAGAATAGCACCATGAAATGAAATATATTTTATGATATCTGGTACGGACCCCTATTGGTGATGTATTAAAATACTAAATCACATTCGGTTTGTGTCTGATAAACCTGTATGTTTGTCCACTAGAAGTCAATAAATTCAGAGCTCAGTATCTTTAATACCACCTGGAGTGGAGATCGGCGGAAGTGGCCGAATTGCTGATCTCGATGCCTGTTAAAAGATTTCTGATGAACTGCAAATTCTCACACGGACATGGTTCAACCTACTCAACCTTACAGTCTGACATCCATACTGGATTTTCAGTACTTGCAGCTGTTTGTGGAGTTCACATAATTTAGCATACACCATTGCTTACCAGTTTTTCACATAAAAAGTCCAAGATATTCTTAGTTACATGCTTTTAATAGTCTTTAATATATCATTACATTGAAAAAATATCATAGTTTTAAAACTCGTATCTGTTCATATCAGCCAATTACGAAAATGAAGCTCCCCAGCTGCAGATAAATACAAACTCCATTGTATCCAGCCAGGCACACATTGCAAAACAAAGTTATATAGATAGGGATATGTGCTTATCTCGAGGTCACAAATTCGACTTAAAGAATTTTCATCACCACTCGTACAAGCACTGATTTTTTTAATATTACACAACTATGCATGGAGATAATTATTTCATTAGCATAATTATTATAAAACCCTTCATGTTGACATGAACTACGTTATACAACTCTCGTAAGTTAATTGATATTGAAATATTTTTATCTAAATCAAAAAGTCCCTATATACATGCACATAATGGTATTAATTAGCAGTCTTAAATCAATTCGAAAATTACTATCAGAGTTATATTTAAAACAATAATAAACAAATGCCTTTAAGCGCTAATTAACCAAGACAGTTAGTGCAATGTCTAGCCACACCACAACATTATGACTTTCTGTTAATGAAGAGGAAAATGAACCATGCACAGCAGCTGAAAACCTTGTACGTTCTAAACTAAAATCCTGAAAAGCAGCAATCATAGTCAATTTTGGTCCTTAACTTAATATAATTATTTAATGTGACACACCACGACGTCCACCTATAAACAAACCCGACTATGTTTTAATTAAATATATACCAATATATATTACACCAATTCGCACTTTCATTAACCAAGAGACAAATAAGTAGGCGCAAATATGTTTAAATCTAACACTAAATAGGCATGACTGAGGCCGAATAAATTATGCTAATACAAATTTTTGGCCAACATTTAATCCAAATAACCGACATCAATTTGTCATTATAAGACGAATGTCATTGAATTAAATTATTATGATAGGCTTTAAGTATATATAAATAAATCTGTGTTTATGTGCGTATTGAGGAGACAGCCAAAAATTTGCGTAATTAAAGGCTTCTTCCTAATTCATGAACACATCGATGGTACTCAAATCTGCAGCAGACAGGGATGTAATTCACATCAATTAAGTCGTGCGATTATTTCATTGGCTAATGTGTATTTGCTTATTGATCGCCAAGCACTCTGTGGCAATTTCAGTGAATGGATGGATCCCAGAAGATGCAGACAAGCGCTATAGTGGTTGGACAAAATTTGTCTCGGTGTCGTTTTATTGATTACTACGAACCTTACATTAACTAAACAAGAAACAAGATTGAATGAAAATTGCTTAGACCGGCGGTGATAAAACTAATTTTGCGATCTTAATATAAACACCTGTCCCATTATTTAAATCATCACGAACTGTCAAGAATTTGTATCCATCTACTGGAGTATCTTCAGTAGCTTGGCAAGGAAGATGTGAATTTGGTCTTCTCAAGAAATTTGCCATCAACCTAAATCGATGATCCATAACAATATTCTATGGTATTGGAACTTCAAAGAGCAGTCAAATAATAATGGTTGACCTGTAAATTTACTCTTAATTAATGCCTACTAGTGCTCAGCAGACAATGACCTACAGAAATTTGCACAAATAAATCGATTAACGAAGCTGTCTATGTGCTGGCAGCTATTGTGTATCATCCCTCGTGTCTTCGTAACATGTAGCATGCTCGACCGTATGCATTACTTGAAGTCTTTGGGCTAGGTAATTATTCAAATTCAGGGGTGATTCTAATAAATCTTATTTTAATATTATGGCCAACAACGATAGTTTTGTGGATAGAAAGCAATTAGCAGGGGGACTTAAGAAATGTACTTTAAAAGATAGTTATAAAGGAGTTCCGTTGTTCCAAATTAGATGATCATATCGAATATATAGATTATCCGAGACTGGCATCTCAGAGGCCCTCTTATGATAGTGATCAAAGGACCTCTATAAAAGATGACGACTGCGCCATGACCTTTTAAGCAGAAACATGTGCTCTAAATGATCGTGTTAGTCGCAAATCCATAGATAGCAAAGTAAAGCTTAACATGTACAGACCAGACAACCATTGTTAATGGATCTAAGATGCAAAATTTTATTTTAAACTATAAAGAATGACCAAACCTACAGAAATGTTAACCTCGGCCTGGTGATGTTTGCCTGAGTCTGTTAAAATGTATCTGTTTAAGCCAAGGAAATTTGTTATTGAAAATAAACCCGTAAATGCATTTGAGCTTCTAGTGGAAGAGCTTTATCGACGATATCAACCCGCGAGGATAGAGTAGATAACTGAGTAATTGCATCAGAAAACTATAGTATATGAACTTACATCTGAATTTTATGACAGACTTGTTTTGAAATCCATCAATTTTAAGATTTCTGAAGAAATGTTTAGCAGCATATTTGTTGTAGAATTGCCTGCCATACTAAGCGCCACCCTGGATGTTTATGATATATTGGAACTAAAGTGGCCAAAAAAGCTCAAAGGGTTGGAAATTATATATCGCCAGAAGGAACCTAAGATGTATGCATTAACAGCAGGTTCACGTCTTGAGCAGCAACTCAGATATCTCTCAGAGGGACTCTTGACCTTAGAGCATGAAATGTGTACTCTCCGATGGGATGTAAGTTGTATGAAACCAAAGATGGAAAGTTTCAAAGAGATAGGGCGAATTCTTGGGGTTAAAGGCAAACTTTCAGGCAACGAGGAAGTGATTCGCGTGAGGTTGTTCAAGGACTACGCGAATGGGGTATTTGCTGTCGTAAGCATTCCGAGCTTGGAAAGTGTCACGTCGAAGGATGCATGTTTCCACGGTTGTACAGCACCCGATGGACAGGAAGCAATCGTCCTGTGGCATGGTGTAAGTCGCCGGAAAACTAGTTGAACCCCCGCTAGTAGGAGCCGTAAAGGGGTTGCGCGTGGAAAGCTCCAAGGAATACACATTGAAGACATCTTAAAATCATCAAAGTTAAGTTCGATAGCTTCGATGGAAAAATGCTTAATAATAAAGTCCGTAAATCTGTTAGATTTCGGCTGGAAGGTAATCTTAAAGGGTTTTCTGTCTATAGCAATAATATGTTCGTCATAGCGGAAGAAGTAAGTGGATTAAAATTATAAATTATATACGCCTCTAGATTACAGTTTGCGTCATTGCAATCTCTGTGGTTTCGGAGGATGTGTTATTGTATAAAAGTTTTCCATCTGAACCAGTGGACTGGTGCCTATATGACTCCGATAAGGAAGAGTCATGAAATTGGAACTAGATCTGGACATATGGCAATATCTCCTCCTTTTGTGGGGAATGTAGCGAGCAAGTTATTCTCTTTCTCGAAAATCTACAAAATTTATAATCAATTGCCAAAGGGGCTTAGAGAAATGCCTCCATCTAAGATGTCTATTAAATCTATATTTACTGAACTTGAAAAAGTCTGCAATCCTGCTGATATCTTTTATTTTTTTGATTATGATAATACTTTCTCATGGTTGAATAAGAGACAAGGATAATTGTTATCGGAAACAGATTTTATTGAGATTTTATTTCCAAGTTTTGTATTATTATAATTGAAATGTTATGCACTAGATCTTCAAATTAGTTAACATTACATACAATCAATTGCTAGTCATGGTTCTCAATTTTTGCATAATGTTACACTCGAATTATACCTTAATTGTTCCTAATTTGGTGATGTATATATTATTCTTTTCAGTCGAATTTTCTGATATTGACATATTGTATTGTACAACTAGTGAGATATACCTATCTACACGAGATGAATTGCACAAATATTGTGATGTGATAATTATTTTAATATATATTGTACAATTTCCAATTTTATTATTTGATGGAATATGTGTGGTTTGAATCCAAATAAAGATATTCTATTCTATTCTATTCTAAATAGACACGGGTGCAAAGATGAGCATAGTTCGTCCCGATGAGGTTGAAATTGTTATCTCCACATTTTATTATCAACTATGTGCTGCCAATGGAAGCCAAAATGTAAGTTAAGGAATTGTCAATGACATTGGGGCAGAAATTTTCATCTACTTGGAATTTTCTAGTCGCTGATATAAAGGATAACATTATTGGGATGAATTTTTTATCCATTTTAACCTCGCTTCAGATCTAAAATCTGGGACCATTTGATAAGACACTAGGAAAGCGAATTTTGCTGAGACTGTGATCTCAGAAGTTAGGTCAATGAGACTCCCCAGACCCGTTGTCCCGGATGACTTAGTGGATGTCATTGAGATAGTCTTAGTAGACCACACATATCAGATGAAAATATGATCTGTTCATAGTCACTCCTATGGTCTGTTGTGTATTCTAATGATTTTGTACAGAAATTGGTGGAAGCACAAATTGTTGTTCCTTTAGTAGTTTTGTTGGCAAAGAAGTCAGTGTATATACGCAAAAATATTGAAGATAAGTGGTTACAATTTGAAATCTCCAGGAGCCAACTTGCAAAGTTTGGCGTCATACTAAAACCGAAGTTAAAACGATTGGTATACCAACGGGTCATTTCATGTATGTACATTGCTGAAATGCCCGAAAGTTCTGGCCAGGGGTAATTACTTACCATAGTTGATCGTTTCAGACGTTAATTTGAAGTAGCAATCCTGAAGGATATGACAGCTCAAGAAGTCTTACTTATGTTCTTGCATAATTGGATGTCGCAATATGGTGCACCGGTAAGGGTATCTAGTGATAGTGGTAGTCAGTTTACGTCTGAAATATTCATAAGATCAGTGAATACTATGGGGATAGAAGTAAAGCACACATGCGCATATAAACCAAGAGCTAATGGGATGGTTAAGAGACAACACAGAGAGATGAAGGCTGCATTATGAAAGTGAAACCTAGCAAAGTACCAGCACTACAAATTGGAACTCGGTCTGGAAGAGTCATCAGGAAACCGAAGAATGAAGACTTTGTGAAGTATTATCAAGCATCTTAAACGTGAGGTTGTATGTGGAGGTCAATTAATTTGTTGCAGATTAATTAACACCTAATATGAAAATAAATCAAATTTTCTTTTTGGACATTTTATCGCTGGTTTCATAAAACAAGGTTTTGTTTTTTTTAATATTGTTAATATTTTTTGGAGTTTTTGTTGAAGATTTTGGCTTGGCTTTGCTGATTTTTATAATTGAGTCTCGTTGAGATTTTGAGCTGCGCGGTACGGTTTGCTGTGTAGTTCTGGCTTGAGATACTTTGCTAATACATTATTAAAGTTTACAACGAAATTTTTAAAAAATTTACTTTTCGGTGTGGATCTCAAATTCGCTTGAGGTAATTGACGTGGATATTTCATTTAAAGGTCTCCAAAATTTTGTTCTATCATCTGCGGTATTCAGTGAGAAAGTGAGCACACTTATTGTCATAATAAATATATTGTAATAAATCTTATTTTAACACTATAGCCAACAACGATAGTATTGATGATAAAGCGCAATTATCAGGAGGACTTAAGAAATGTAGTTTAAAAGAAAGTTCTGAGGGATTCAGTCGTTCTAGTTTAGATGTTCATACCGCAAATATGGATTATCCAAGGCTGGCATCTCAGAGGCTCTTTTATGGTAGTGACCAAAGGGCCTCTAAAATAATATCTAAACAGGATATACCCTGTTAAGCAAGAAAAAACAAACTTATAAGTAGAATCTCGAAGAGAAAACTTCAACAAGTAAGTCTACTTGAACCTGTGGTGATAGTTCACGCGTTTATTAAATAAATAACTCATTCTATAAATTCTAGTGAAAAAAATACTATTTAACATTCCTCATGGGAAAGAGAAAAAAATTTTAAAGTAGAACAAAGTTTTCCTTGAATTTCACACTCACCAATGGGCGAATGATTATTTTCAAACATAAAATATTATTATTATGTTCGTTTCATATAAAAGACTAAACATAGAAACTGAACTTGATCCTAGCTATACCCAACTTAAAATAATAAATATTTCTAACTGATCAACTATCCTACAAGACACAAAGCAGGGGTTCCGGCACAAATACATTTACGGAATTTCACACTGAATAAGCATCAAATTTTTCCAAGCTAATTTCCTAATAATACTCAGCGTTAAACCACTGAAATACACTGATGCTTTACTGCCGCAATACCATGAAATTCAAAGTTGTGTAAACTGGAAATGGACACGCTTGATCTGTCATTCGTAGTACATTTATTCTTCATTAATCACTATATTCGACATAAAAGATGGCTGGTTTGTATTAGGTTTTGCGAACCTAGTAACAAATTAGTTCAGTTGTGACCAGAAGGATAAACCAAAGGCAGCATAAACGGAAAGTATAATCTCATGCACATTCGTTTCGTGCTTACTGGCGACTCATCAGTAGGAGCCGGTATTACGCCCTTTAACCACTATATATTTGGTAGAAGAATGTGGAATAATAGGACGGTACAATCTCCTAATATTTTTGAAATCGATGAGTACCGGATACTAACACTATGGTTTCCGAGTCGGTACATGATACCAACCTGATGGATATAAATTTATGCTAAAGTTCACCCAAAATGAGAAAAACACAACAATTTCCGAACACCTGTTACTCCAGTTAAACCATACACTCTGGCCTTCATCGATATCAGTTATCACATTTCGCGGTAAGCATGACATCATTCAATTGAATATATTATTAAAGAACATTGTTTATATGTAGTTAGAGGTTTGCGGAACCTAGTAATAATATCACAGGATTGAAGGATTAGCAGTAGTATCTGAAAATATTTGCTCTCAGTATTGCGACTTCATCAGTAGGAGTTATTACGCCCTTAACCACTATATTTATCCCACATTCTTCACCAAATATATAGTGGTTAAAGGGCGTAATACCGGCTCCTACTGATGAGTCGCCAGTAAGCACGAAACGAATGTGCATGAGATTATATTTTCCGTTCATGCTGTCTTTGGTTTATCCTTCTGGTCACAACTGAACTAATTTGTTACTAGGTTCGCAAAACCTAATACAAACTTGCATATATATTAGTTCTTCGCAACAAACAGTATTTAACTGTAATAAAAGATGGCTGTCTTCACAATCTTTCAATGGGTGCGCTATAAAACGAAATAGCTAATGTTTACTAGCAACAAATGATGTTGTATTTTAGAAATGTAATGCAGTGTTTTATTTAACGGTTTTCAACTGAATATTTAATTTCAACATTCATTTAGCGTCAACTTAATACCATTTTATAACGGAAAATATCTCTTTTACATTTTTTTGGAGTTTGATTGCGGAGTGCCAGCTTTATATTTTCCAATGCCGTGTTTTGCGTACGCGGGTAGTAGCTTTGCACGGACAGTTTCACAAAGATCCGATTGATCACAATTTCCAATTTCGTTTTGCCTTCCATTGGGCTGAGTTTGTATTTGTCCCAATGGAAATGCGGTTCTATCATATCTTTGTTTACTGGCGACGTTTCGGAAAGTGAATCCCCTTTCCATCTTCAGGCCAATTTGTCTACTTATATCCACAGCATAATACTCACAATAGCAGATTTAAGCAAATGTGGTAACCTCGTTCCAAAACCGTTCTAATTATATTTTTTACTCATATATATATATATATATATATATATATATATATATATATATATATATATATATATATATATAGATTTAGTTGTTGGGTGAGGGCATTCATGTGCGCCAGGCATACGCATATATTGAGTTTAGTTACTGAAACAAATTCTATGTTTATAACCTGTGTTGATTTAAAAAACATATATATATATATAGAATGGTTTTGGAACGAGGTTACCACATTTGCATAAATCTGTAATTGTGAGTATTGTGCTGTGGATATAAGTAGACAAATTGGTCTGAAGATGGAAAGGGGATTCACTTTGCGAAACGTCGCCAGTAAACAAAGATGTGATAGAACCGCATTTCCATTGGGACGAATACAAACTCAGCCCGATCAAAGACAAAGCAAAATTGGAAATTGTGATCAATCGGATCTTTATGAAACTGTCCGTGCAAATCTCTTTTACATATCGATTTTATATCTGTCATATCATGTTTATAAAATACTCCAAATATAAAATTTATTATATATGTAATGAAATTGATTCTCTAACCATTGCTGTGAAGTACGCGCAGAATGGCAAATGAAGTGGTGATGCCTAAAGACCAATGGCCTGCAAACGTGATCATTTCTTTACGCTTATGAAAATATAAACAAATACGGACAATGCACTTAGTTTTCATATTCACTTTAAACGTTAATATCTGTGTTCATCAATAATGGTGTATGATTCTAACAGACCATGGAAGTGACAATGAGAGAGAGAGAGAAATAATTTTATCATAATTACATAAGACTATATAAGCCAACTATTATTAAAGCCAACTATAGCGAAGACAGCAGGACAGTTCAAATTACAGGAGAATAAAATATGTTTCGAAAAGAAAAGGAGAAGTTGAAACAATGAATATTATGTCGAGAGAAAAACGTTTATCGGGTGTCTAACCCAACTATCTAATATTTTGGCACTCAAATGGTTAATAATAAAGGCTTTACCTGATTATCGGGTTGCGATCCGATTTGTTTGCATCCGCTGTCTTTCTGGTTTTTGTTCCAAAATTTTCGATTTCCGTATCTGGAAATCGAAAATTTTGGAACAAAAACCAGAAAGACAGCGGATGCAAACAAATCGGAACGCAACCCGATAATCAGGTAAATATTATATTCCGTGTCGCGCAACATGTTTCTTTTAAATAATAAAGGCTATTTGATAAAGTTGCAGCTACTATGATCAACGATAGATATTTTAAATGGTAAAGATAATTGTTAAAATTACTAGAAATAAGGAATACAGCAGCAAAAATATCAAGAACAACAATACAGACATGGCTTATACTAACAAAAACACAAAATTCGAGAAAAAAGATTTCAAGCAGTAAACTTTTCTGGTTTAATCACGTCCTTTTAACTTGGACAAACATAGTGGCAAGGAAGCTGAACCGTTACACATGGAAATTATTATTTTGAAGCTTGTGCCATTGTCGATGACATCGAAATGTTACACAAAAAATAATTAATCACTTATCACCTTTTGTGCTAATGGAATTGGTAAAAATGAGAAGAAATCAAAGAAATGAATTAATGGAAAAAGTTACAATTTGTAGCTCACTAAAACATAAATAAACCCACAAGCTGCATCATGTCACCGATAAGTCAGAGTCAACACAACAATTAATCATATTGCTGTGGTTAGAATTTGAATCGGAGCAACAATGCTTAAATAGAAATAAAAAATAAATGCATATTAAAGTAAAAATACTTTATCGAATTGTTGTCGCCAATGTATTCCATTATAGGCTATTAGTTAAGTTTATTAGTATATAACTGAAAATTGTGTGTAGTGTAGTGTGCGGCAGGATAGCTCAGTGGTTAGAGCACCAGATTCCGAAGCAGACGTGCCCCAGGTTCGTATCCTGTCCGCGGCAAATTCTGGCCAGTACTTGATGAGTTACCAATAAGGACGAAACCGGTCTACTGGATGAATTGCCTTTTCTACACTATACAATTTTTAGTTTATACTGACATATGTAAGTAATTAATGGGTCAGGTGTTTATATCAAGACCGCAACCTTGATTATAATAATTGTTATCACCACCCGCGCAGCCAATGTTCGTTTAATTATTAGTTAAGTTGACAAATTAGTTTTGTTTATATCGCGAAAGCTACGCACAAGGATTGGATAAATTAATGCAAGAGGTTCAACAATTATGACTATGAGTAAATGCAGTGAACATTGAAATTGATTAACTAGCGTGTAGAATCGCATCAATGTCCATAAACGAGAAAATTAGAAGAACGCTGACCATAGAAGTGTAAGAATCCACGATTATTGATGGCAATTCCAGTAGCAACGAAATTTCCACTCTGTTAAATTTGCAATATCTGAAGTCAGCCAAAACAGTCGAAATAATAACGTTCTACAGCGCGAATTTCCAAAGATAAGTAAACTGCAAGATAATATAATTTAAGAACATATAAATTGAATAATGTCCAATCATTTTCTTAATAGTACCACGACATTAGTTTTGTACCTTTTACAAATATCCGAATAATAGCTCTATTAATTAAATTTTCTATGTAAACGTATACCATGCATATACTAAATCCCAGAAAGGTAGCACACCGAAATGATGCATTCAGCGCGTTCTTGCGGAAAGCGATGACATCTTCATTACCTAGTTCCTCCATTTCATCCTGATTCATTGCAGGGATAATTGCGGATGGACATAGCGGTTTTCGTTTTCCATTCAGCAATATTTTCACTCTAGTATTAGGCCGTAAAGGTGCTTCGTAAAAGACAGTCAAAATTAAGTCATAAACAGAAAGCAAATACAGCGGAAACAAGATTAGCAACAAATTAAACTGTGATCTACAAAAGCAATGATACGCCAAAGAGGCAGAAAATCAATTTAAATAGAGACTATTAAGTAATGGAAAAGATAAATAAGGACTCATTACTAACGATCTAATAATAATGAAAGCCAGTTGTGCATACTATGCATGCCAAATTGTTTTGGGGATATATATATATATATATATATATATATATATATATATATATATATAATAAATGCGTGCTTTAAAAGAAAGACCACGTAACATAAACGGAGATATCGGTCTCCATTAGAACAAGTTCGAGGATAGCTTACGTTAATAAAGTAGAATTCATTAAGCCTCTCTATTATTACATATTTATCACTTGGCTACAATATATTTTATATCATACAATTGACTCTTTTTAGGTTCGAGTGTAGCGCGGTATGATCAAACGACCAATATCGCGAATAATATTACGCGTTCACAGGAATGTTGGTTAAACTTTCCTCAGTGGCCTGGCAAATAGACCACGAATAACGCTTGTAAATTAATACCCCAGGTAATTTTATCGCAATGAGGTCTTGCACCTTTGAAGACCAAAATTCTATTCTCATATAGACCTCGATAGCTAAGGCACATGACAATCATCATAATATGCTCAAATAATAAAAATATCTTAAATGTGAACTATTGAATAGGCAGGAGGATAAATACGGTTGTAAAACCTTATTTAGATGTTCTTATGGGTCTTTTTTTGAAATTTTGTTGAAAGTGTTGATAGCTTGTATTTGCAGGTATATTTTTTCCGACGAAATTGTTTTCTCTCAATGTTTATACTCAACCCAGACAAAAATACATCATAATTTAACAAATAATGAATAAATGCTACATAACTAAGGCAACCAAAAAGGTAATAATGAGATATTGAATATAATAACAATTTGTAATAAAAAATGTTTAAAAGAGAGAAATTTATTAATAGAAAGGTCTAATTCAGATGGAGATGCCTCCCTAGGTAATAAACGGAAACGAGGCAACCTAAACCTTTATTACAGCACATATTACACCAAGCGACTGCGACAATACAGATTACCTGCGGGTTTCACCTTATCACTTTATGAACCGGACAAGACTTGGCAGTAAGTCGCGTTCAACTAATACAAGAGGTTTACAAAAATTACTACACATTAAATCTATTTAAAAAATCGCCACCAATTAATGTTCGATGCTATATCGTACCGTTTGTGTAACCAAGAGCTATTATGCAAACGTGAAACGCATATTGATATACAAACTTTTATTGCACTAAGAAGTTTGGTAGCAGTTGAATTAAACTGATTATGCTATGTCAAAATCTATCCACCTTGTTATGTACGTTAATCTGCTGTTGGCTAAGAGAACAATGCTCTATAGGTCAATTGGATTGAAGGCATGTCCAAAACGAGACCAAGCCAGTACTATTGATGGAGCCATGTGTGTTTAACTAAAAGAGAGCACTATACGCCGATCTTAAATATGTCTACGGATTTCAGCATTGCTAGTTTTTTTGTTGGCAACCTAAAGGACGATAGTCGAATACTTGTAGGCGTCTTAGATCCGCGACTCAAAGAAGCCATATTACATTAGCGTATAAAAATCAGCAAGTACAGCAGCATTGTACATACGACCGTTGCTCGATAAATTACGATGTTTAGAGAAGACTACTATAAGTTTGGGGATTCTAATATTTACCTTGTCACTCATATAGTCTTAGTTATTGATGCAGCCACCTAAAAAAGAAAGCCTGTCAATTATGCCCAGATCTCCAACATGAATCCGCTAAGTCAAAGTGAATAATGGGCGGTCCTGTAAACGTATCTTATATTTAAAGGATGGGAGTTACCCATTGCAAGAAAAAACGATAATTGGAAATCTTTTCAAAGTGGCTTGGGTATAACATCATTTGTCGAAAAAGAATGGCCTATCTTCGGCATAGTCAAGATCAACAAAACTACCATAGCAAAGAATATCGACGCCTGCAAGCAGATCCTATAGAAGTACATAATTCATCAAAATGAGGATGATGAATATCCTCGACAATCGTAATAGCTAGTAGCAACGTTGCTTTTTAATTCATTGCAAATAAACTTCCGGTTAGAGCTGTTTGTGTATAGAGCAAGGATAGTACTTACAAATATATTAGGAATACCAGTTTTCGACAAAATATTAAATGAAACAATGAGATTCACATGGAAAAATACACTTTTGAGATGTAGAAAGATGACTATTTTGAGACGACAATAAACATATAGTTGTTAATGGTAACAATAATATCTATAAAAGTTTGTCTTTGCCGGATTCCGGACTCACTCGAAGCGATTAGACGGCTTAAACTATTCAAAACAATTAAAGAAAATACGATTCAAGTCAAGCTTATACCACAAATATTTCCACACGAATTACGATTGCCCTTTATGAAAATAGAATTGATAGTCGACTCATTCGAAGTAGAATAGAATAGAATAGAATAGAATATCTTTATTTGGATTCAAACCACACAGATTCCATCAAATAATAAAATTGGAAAATGTACAATATATAAAAAAAGTTGTCACATCACATAAAATTGTGCAATTAGTCTCATGCAGATAAGTATATCTCACTAGTTGTACTATACAATATATCAATATCAGAAAGTTCGGCTGTAAAGAATTATAGATACATCATCAAAATAGGAACAATTGAGGTATAATTCGAGTGTAACATTATGCAAAAAATTGAGAACCATGACTAGCAATTGATTGTATGTATTGTTGACTAACATGATGATATAATGCATAAAATTTCAATTTTAATAATACAAAACTTGAAGATAAAAATCTCAAGAAAATCTGTTTCCGATAACAGATATCCTTGTCATTTATTCAACCATGAGAAAGTATAATCATAATCAAAATAAAAAAAATATCAGCAAGATTGTAGACTTTTTCAAGTTCAGTAGATAAAATTTTTTAAAAGATATCTTAGATGGAGGCACGATCTGCACATTTTATTTAATACGAAAAAGATCAAAATTATCGTCTCGAAGTAATAATATATGCATTATTATTTCGGGCACCAGGACTAAGCACATGCACTAAGAAAATAGATCTTTGAAGATTCTAATCCATCGACCAAGACGACGCTATTTATCGGCCGTTAGAGTGTTGTTGCAATCATTTATTGTTTCACCAAGTTTTAATATTTTCGGATGCGTTGCGCAAACAAGTTGGAACAAACAGATGATGTTAACTTATGCGAACGCTTCTTTCAAATCTTCAGTTTTTTTTTCATCCAGAAAGGTTCAAGTTAACGTTTCAGTCTTCGCTTAAATTGACGTCGAATTAATCAACGAGTATAAATATATACAAAACTAGCAAGAAATATTTTCTTAATTTTGTGAATTTTCAAATGATTAATTCTACGGCAGCCTACAACGCCACATCCGTCATAACTACATTGTTCATAGCGGATCTGATCAACGAATTTTTACAAACAGGATTAATTAAAATTTATTTTTAAATAATTATGTTTTTGAAAAAAGGCGACTTTTCGTGTCTCCCTACATCTATTTCACATTTATTCTTGTTTATAATCAAGAAAAACTTGAGTGCGAATTTATAACCAGCAAGTGCATGGGTCCCAGACGACATACGTCGCCAAAAACAAACGAGACATGGATGCATTCACGCCAACTTATCTAATTGGTAAATGATCAATTTGAGTCAAAAATTGTCCGGAGGCAGGAAGAAGCCATGTCACAACTATTTCTAAAGTTTGTACTACTCAAGTATAATCTTTACTCCGCACAACTAGCAAGCAATCGTCATCATTAATTTTCGCGTATGAAGCTCAATGTAAATCTGCCACGTTGGTGAAATTCCGTGCCTGTTATAAACGCATAATTTCAGCTAATATTTCACATAAAACCTATTCGATATTTTAACTTTACGCTCTACTAAGCCGAAAACATAGACCAAAGTGTAAGACGTCCTTGCTTTCAAGTGTTACAATTGGTGAAAACATCTGCGGTTACAACGAATATGGAACATTGATTTAGTTTTCTGGCATTGTTTATAATGTTCGTTATTAAGCACGTCGTATATTGCCGATTATTTACTCGAATGCATTTAGTTAAACAAGCTTCATCTCTTGAGGTATTGAAAGTACCAACATCCCATTGTCTGCTTCAAGAAAATTCTTTAGAACCAGTGGTACAAAGCCAATAACGCGTAACCAAGGATGGCGCACAAAGTTTTTCAATGTAAGTAGAATTATACATATATAAAATATTAATTTATCCAACGCGCGTGCTAAAGCTTCTTGTTGCACAATTTGTTTTAATTTTGGCATATTAAATGCACTGCCGTGAAAACTGTAGCAATAGCCACCTTTCTAACATAGATTGAACCAATGGTCCTACCT
>JAQBSW010012209.1:0-17489 GCA_029291075.1 Eudiplozoon nipponicum | reverse complement strand
TATGTATGTATGTAAGATGTATGCATATATGTATATATTCATGCATTTATGTGTGTATGTATTTGTGCGAGTATGTATGTATTCTATGTACGTACTTATGTATGTATGTTTTTATTCATTTACGTATGTCTTTTTTGTTTTTTGTATGTATGTATGTTTGTAATTATTAATTTAATTTTGCATGTTTTTATATTTGCGTGTCTGTATTTTAGCATGAATGCATGAATGAATGAATGTATCTATGACCGTTTGTATATATGCACTTTTTTATGTATTTTACGTATGTACGTTTGTAGGTATATAGATATGTGTTTATGTACTTGTTTGTATGAATGAATATGTGGATGTATTTTTGTAAGTCGGTGCGTTTGTTAGTTTTATACATATGAATGTATGTACGTAGAAGTTTAAACTTTTTTTGTGTTTGAATGAGCTTTTGCGTATATATATATATATATATATATATATATATATATATATATATATATATATATATATATATATATATATCATATTAGGAATAAAAAAATAATATCAGTGTGAATAATGGCCATTTATCTAGAGACTGATAAACATCACTCTGCAATCTTTCAATTTTATACATCCTGGGTTTTCCATTCATTCATTTCGTGTTTATGGTGTGTGTGTCTGTTGATTTGTAGGGCTCTTTCTCGTTGTATTGCAAAGTGATTTTTGAGATCGGGTTATGCTTGTATTGATGGATTGTGAGTTACGTGTGTTTCGTCTTGTTCCTCAATTTTGTTATCGTTTGGTACTGGCGCAGGGTGTGCGAATTTCAGTGTTGAATGCTCATATTGTTTTGAAATTTCTTTTGCTGTTAGCAATGATTGTGATACTGTATGCGCAGCTCCTTTTTCTTCTTCATTTTGTTGCCAATCGGATCGAACTTTTGTTACGTCTAATCCAGTGGGTGTTTGGACTACAGTCTATTATATATATATATAACATCGTATAGTATATATATATATATATATATATATATATATATACGTGTTATGCATTTGCCACCGGTGTTCGACAGGAATATGTCATTGCTCCCGGTGCGGCAGGGTGACTTAGTGTTGAGAGCATCCGATTTCGAAGCAGGTGTACCCAGGTTTGAATCCTGACCGCGGCAAATTCTTGCCAGTACATGATGAGTTCTCAATACTGGCGAAGCTATTCTACTCGATGAATTATTAAAATCAACGTTACGATCTTGATATAATCACCTTACCCATTAATTACTTACATATGTCAGTAATTAATGGGTCAAGTGCTTATATCAAGATGACAACCTTGATTATAATAATTGTTCTCATCGCTTGCGCAACCAATGTTAGTTAAAATATGCTGGGTGAATTGCCATTTATACACTATTAAATTCTTAATTTATACTGAAAAATGTATGTACTTAATGGGTCAGGTTTTTATATCAAAATCGCAACCTTGATTATAGTAATTAATGGTATCTGTCGGTTTGATTATGATTATTGCCGAATTAGCTTCAGGACGCACTGTTTGTGAACTAACATTGCAGTCAAATTTCGACTATAATAGAGTAGAATATTATAGTATTTTCGGTGTGAACCGTGGCTGAGTTGGTATGGGATATTATCCCACATTCTTCTCACACTATATAATATATATAACGAGTCTGTAATTATCAATTTGGGTGAACTTTAGCATAAATTTATATCCATCAGGTTGGTATTGTGTACCGACTCGGAAACCATAGTGTTAGTATCCGGTACTGATCGATTTCAAAAAGTTATCAGTTACTAACACAATAGCCATAGTGTTAGTATCCTTTACAGACTCGATATATATATTATATAGTGTGAGTTAGCATTGAAGTCGCATTGTCGTTGACTTTAGATGATGTTAGCTTCACTATTGCAGGTTTACACATTCGTCTAGGCGATTGTACCGTCCTATTATTGCACATTCTTCTACCAAATATATAGTGGTTAAAGGGCGTAATACCGGCTCTACTGATGAGTCGCCAGTAAGCACGAAACGAATGTGCATGAGATTATACTTTCCGTTCATGCTGCCTTTGGTTATCCTTCTGGTCACAACTGAACTAATTTGTTACTAGGTCCGCAACACCTAATACATACTTGCATATATATTAGTTCTCCGCAACAAACAGTTTTTAACCATTAACGATTGTTTGCTTTTTAAAACTTTACGTGTGGCAAAATATGCCTAAATTTTCCAACCGTTATTCCAAACAATGCATGCATGATTAGAGAAGATGAGCGCTGCTTTTTTTAACTTTTCATACATCACCGCACTTCGATTTTGTTTTTGTTATTAAGTGTTTCATTGCTCGCAAATGATAACGGCATGGAAGTGTCGAACCCATTGGTAGATGATCCTGGTAACCTAAATATGGGATAGGTTATTATCTGAAACATGCCACGTTGAATCAAATAATTTAAAGAATTGTGACACTAGTTCGACGCTTAATTAGCCTTTATTTTGAACGCGTCTATTGGAATTTATTCTTTGTCTAAAACTATTTCAATCACTAATATTTAGATCATATCAGTTAGATTGACAGTTAGACTAAGCAATTATTGATTGGGTAAGAGGTGATAGCAAGTATTTAAAATTTGCCTTTTTTGTACGAAATGTGAGAATTGTGCTCCTTTCTAGTCCTCAAGCCGTATTTGCTTAATTAGACGAAATAATGATGAAATTCATCATTATTGTCTGTACCGTTATTTTAATTATGAATGTGTATTCTGGTATTGTTATCTTCATTAACCACTAGGATTGTGCTTTTCGTATTTCTCATATCAATATAAAATAATTGATCGCTTTCAGTTTCTGTTTTTATCGCGATTCGCATGTTCAGTAACGTGCATTCACAAATAACTACACAATCAATTTCAGCATTTGCTGTGTGTTTTGCCTTGGTGTTTGTTGCTTCAACGCAGTTGGACGTTTTGATGTTTAGTCAGATTATTTTGTTTGCATGCGTAACGCGTAATTATGCGACAAATGGTTGAAAATCTTCAGTTACTTTCGCTGAAGTAGTAGATTGCTGCGTGATAAAATAATTGGAATAAAACTTAATTGTTATCAATTATTTGATCATTTATAACAATTTAATTTTATATGTATGTAAAGATTAATATACAATATATATTTTATACATGTATTTATGTATGTATGTATGTATGTATTTATGCATGTATGTATGTATGTATGTATGTATGTATGTATGTATGTATGTATGTATGTATGTATATGTATGTATGTATGTATGTATGTATGTATGTATGTATGTATGTGTATGTATGTATGTATGTATGTATGTATGTATGTATGTATGTATGTATGTATGTATGTATGTATGTATGTATGTATGTATGTATGTATGTATGTATGTATGTATGTATGTATGTATGTATGTACGTATGTATATATGTATGTATGCATGTATGTATGTATGTATGCATGTATGTTTGTATGTATGTATGTATGTATGTATGTATGTATGTATGTATGTATGTATGTATGTATGTATGTGTGTGCATGTATCCATGTATGCATGTATGTATTTGTGTATGTATGTATGTATGTATGTATGTATGTATGTATGTATGTATGTATGTATGTATGTATGTATGTATGTATGTATGTATGTATGTATGTATGTATGTGGGTATGTTTGCTTCTATGGTTGTATGTATCGATGTATTCATGTATGTAAGTATGTATGCAGGCTTTCATTGGTGTATGTATGTATGTGTTTTACTTATGGTTTATGTGTGGGATGTAAGGTTCATGTGCAGTGTAAGCATACAGCCATGTATAGTATTGTACATATATATAGAGAGGGTATATATATATATATATATATATGTGTTTTTGTATACATATGTATGCATGTACGTATTTAAATATGTATGTATGAATGTATGCATATGTGCTTATAAGTTTGTTCGAATGAATTTGTTTATGTATGTATACAATTATATATATTTCTACATGCATATATGTATTTATGTACGCATACATGTTTTTATATAAGTGTATATGCATGTATGAATGAATTTATATTTTTCTATGTATGTTTTCGTTTTTGAATGGATATTTATTTTTGTTTGTTCATATGTGTATGCTTATTTTATTACGTCAAGATGCATTTATTTGTTTCCTGGTATGTATGCTTGCATAATATCTAAACTGATATTGGTCATTTCACTATTTGTTTATCAAATCGTACTTCGTATTGTATATACAGTAATAATGCTGCATAAAAGTAAGTTCGTGTATGCTATTGTGTTTTCAACAGTATCTATGTTCGTGTATGTCCGGAAATTATTCGACTTATCTAGATGTAATTGACGATAATGTGAAAATCTTTCGGATTAAAAACGTTGCTGTGCTCAATTGAACCATTTTTGTTCGTTAAAACACGTACATTTTGGTTTTCTGTACTCTGATCAAGTCCAAGATAAGCAAAAATATATTTGAAGAATAAAATTGACGTTTCTTTTAGAGGACATCTCGGCTTACTTTATTAAAGAAGCCGTCTGTTTATAATACTTGTTGATTTGGCTTATATGACATTTCTCACTTTTTACGTAGGACGAAATAGTAGAAGACGCATTGTTGCGATAGATGTACAGGCATAGAAACAAACTGACTTCTTCTACGCAGCATTACACTAGCATAGCATGCGGATGGTCCACTTCTGCATAGTTAAATTTGACCTTGAAATGAACTAAACGTCACCCATTTATAGAGGGAATTACGACTGTGTGAATCTAGAACATTTTCATTTGCCTTTCTGATATCAGCAACTTTAACGGTGTCTTAGCACAAGCAGTATAACTCAATGAATCATAAAGAAACGCAAAAATCACACCGGTATTAATATCCAGTCTCCAGTGCTAGAAATCGACCTTTAAGAGCTTATGCTTAACTGTCGATTATCCATGAAATTCATAGTTGCTTGTGGACTATAGTAGAACACTCAGTCGCCCATTCACAATGGCAAATAAACAATATTTTGGCAGAGTGTATTGAATGTCAGAAAACATGATTTCTACCATTGTATGACCAAACACACAAACAATGATTATTTAATTTATGCTATTGAGGTATTTATGCTAAAATTACAGCTTGTGTGTGACTGCTTTTTCATCGTAGAACACAGTTTGTATAAGATGATTGTTCATATGGTATATTATAATATACTACGACTATGACATATTATCACGTTTTCATTATCATTATCCTAGTTGTATTGGCCCGGTATCTATGACAAATTCGAGATATTTTTATGCTTGTTTGTTTGGTGATTTGCGTGAATTTTTTTGTTTTAAACCGTTTGATCGTAATTATTTTTTGACGAGTTATGCACATGCCCACTCGTTCTTCTTCTGACTTTAACGAATTTCCAAATTCATTATTGATTTGTTATACGGTGCCTATTCCTTAGTGTTTGTATGCGTGTGCTAGCGAATACCTGTATGCGTTGTAATTGTGCAAATATACCAAATATTTCAGTTTTTATTCACCCAATCAAGAATAATTTGTATAATTTTACATATCTTTTATCTAGTTTTGTAGATCAAAAGATTATGATTGTCCCTACATTTTATCAATTAAAATACATTGATGTGATATATTTGAAAAATGTTTCGTGCTAAGGCTAAATAATCGTGATCAAGCTTTATTAAATATCGATTTGATTTGATCCGGTTAATTTTTATATTGCCTAGCCGATGTGGGCATTTATGCAAAATGCATGTCGTAAAATGTCTAGAATACTGCATGAGGAATAGGATCCACACATATGCGTTGTCTGTATTCACCTGAATCGGAATACCCTGGTACTGCTAATTTATTTAGACCTTTATGTTGACAGGCTTGGGAGCTCATAATGGTGTTGCGAACCTATTAACGAATTAGTTCATTTTTGACCAGAATGATAAACCAAAGGCAGCATGAAAAGAAAGTATAATCTCATGCACATTCGTTTCGTGCTTACTGGCGACTCATCAGTAGGAGCCGGTATTACGCCCTACGTCCACTATATATTTGGGTGAGGAATGTGGGATAATAGGACGATAAATTCTCCTAGATGAATGTGTAAACCTATAGTAGTGAAGCTAACGTTATATAAAGTTTCGAAAATGCGACTTCCAAATCCAATTCACTAATAATAATAATAATAATAATACAATAATAATAATAATAATATATACCGAGTCTGTAAAGTATACTAACATTATATAATTAAACGAACATTGGTTGCGCGGGTGGTGATATCAATTATTATAATCAAGGTTGCGGTCTTGATATAAACACCTGACCCATTAATTACTTACATATGTCAGCAGGATAGCTCAGTGGTTAGAGCACCAGATTCCGAAGCAGACGTGCCCAGGTTCGTATCCTGTCCGCGGCAAATTCTGGCCAGTACTTGATGAGTTCCCAATAAGGACGAAACCGGTCTACTGGATGAATTGCCTTTTCTACACTATACAATTCTTAGTTTATACTGACATATGTAAGTAATTAATGGGTCAGGTGTTTATATCAAGACCGCAACCTTGATTATAATAAGTATACTAACACTATGGCTATTGTGTTTGTAACCCATACCAACACTTAAGTACCGAAAATGTACATGGTATTAATACTATGGTTTCCAAGTCGGTACATGGTACTAACATGATGGATATCAATGTATGCTATAGTTCACGGAAATTGAGAATAAAAACTATTTCTGAATACCTGTTACTCCAGTAAATCCATACAATCTGGCCTTGTTCGATATCAGTTATCACATTTCGCGGTAAGCATGACATCATTGAATTCCATATATTACGGTTAAATACTGTTTTTTTGCGGAGAGCTAATATATAAGCAAGTATGTATTAGGTGTTGCGAACCTTGTAACAGATTAGTTCAGTTGTGACCAGAAGGATAAACCAAAGACAGCATAAACGGTAAGTACAATCTCATGCGCATTGCTTTGGTGCTTACTGGCCACTCATCAGTAGGAGCCGGTATTACACCCTTTAACCACTATATATTTGGGTGAGGAATGATGGATAATAGCACAAAGCGGATTTGCAGGAGATTATACTTTCTATTCAAGCTGTTTTTGATTAATCCTTATGGTCACAGCTGAACTAATTCGTTACTAGTTTCGCTCCACCTAATTAATACTTGCATATATATTAGTTCTCCGCAACAAACAGTATTGAACGTATATTAATTGCTTCATAAACTCTATGTACATCAATTAAAAATGTATCAATTGTGAGAAGTGTTTCTCCTCCAAGTTACCACCTACCGTAATTTTAATAGTGGCTTTGCTTTCGCACTTTATAACGTGTGCTATTTAACTAAAATTGCATTTATTTAAAAGCCAAACTTAATCTCTATTAATTTATCCAGGCTCTGAATTACTTGTTTATGGATTTAAGTTATGTATTACTTAAAAGTCTACTGTCAAACCTACCATAAAGATGACGAATATAAATCAATTTGGCCTGCAACCAACATTGTTTTCGGCTTTACTTTTTGTTAATAAACTCATTTAAGTATATATAAATAATTGAATTTAAGTTTAATTACATGATTCCGATTATATATTTTGTTAGTATAAACGAAAAATTGCTCAATGCTTCAAAGGCAATTCATTAATTAGGTTGGTTTCGTCCTTATTGGGACCTCGTCATTTACTGGTGCTCGAACCAGGAAGCAGTTACTTCTGAGATAAGCATTCATATTGCTGGGCCACCTCTGCTACACGCTACTCAATTTTCAGGCATGTAACGTCTTATATGTTGATTATTCTTTCTTTAAGGCGGAGCTTATTTGGCATCTCCGAAGACTTAGTTCCATCTAATCTCACCATGCACCATGCCACTTGATAGACAAGTACTTGTCAATTTCGCAGCAAGTAAAAAAAGCTGTCCACTTGATCAATTAGCCTTGCTTTCTTTCGCTGTTTTAGCTTATTCTGACAACATATATATAATTTAAATTCTGCCGTAGTACATGAATTCGATATAATTTCCACATATAACATGTTGGCTGCTCTATAATGAAAGATCGGGTTTAACTAGTTTGAAGTTCCGTACCTAAGTGACGCCAAATGGGTCCTACCTGTAGAAGAGGCCACGATTCACACAAACCGACATGGACTTGCTTGTATTAGGGAGATCATGATTCCCAATGAACCAGCATCAACACACAATTGATTGGAGCAGTAAAAAAGAAGTAAAAACATATCTTCGCTTAATATGGATTAAGAGGGCTAATTCTATATATATATATATATATATATATATATATATATATATATATATATATATGTTACGACTATGTTTAGTCATTTCCTTCGTGTATGTACAGAACACTATTTTCAGTTTACCAGTCATGTTCATTGATGTTCGTATTGTTGGATTAAGAATGGTTTTAATTAGCGTAAATTAGTTAATTTTTATAGAACAGTTTTTTCGTCTATTTGAGTTAAGATTAACATTATTACTATTTTACAATATTGTCTTGGATGAGTGGTACTGAAATTGGTTGTTATTAAGCGATGTGATTGACATACAAATGGTTATCTTGATTATAAAACGGATGTATCCTTCAACAAATAATTGATTACTTGTCGTATTGTGTTCATTGAGTAATCGACAGATTAATCGTTAAGGGGCGATATATTTGAAGTCTAGTGGCAGGATTTTGATTACATGTATATTGTCACGTTTAATGGCTCAGTGAGTAGAATCTCAGATTCCGAAGAAAATGTGCGTAGGTTCGTATCCCGTTCGCGTCAAATTCCTGGACAATAGTTGAAGAGCTCTCAATCAGGATAAACTTGTCTACTGGATGAATTGCCTTTGCTAGCTGATGCAATTTTGAGTTTTTATTTTAATAAATCAAGTTAATATGTTTTAGATAAACACCGATCCCATTTTATCTAACCAGTCGCAGTACATAGCATAACTACCGTCGGTTACACGTGCTGGCACTCTTCGACCTTTTATTATCCTCATCAGAACACGGCTGCAATTTGACTAACGGCGGTCAATCCACAATGCTTACATAAGGAAAGCAAAATTAGATATGCGGCTCTCATCGGTAACTGTCTTGCATGAGTTTTACATGATTGGAAATGCTGGCTGCAGAATTTCTATGCATAATGCAGCTATTTTGTGCGAATGTTTACATACAATTGGATTGGTGTTTATCTCAAGCTCACAAACTTGATTTTAAAAAAATTAATTGTAGATGTCAGTAATTTTGCTCTTAATTTGAATGTAATATTATAGTAAACAAATTTTTATTGGTTCTTATCCCAACCCACATACTTAAACTTTACTTCCTTGTACAGCATTTGCAGCATACTTCAAGCCTATGTATTTCTGTTTTGAGTGAACAGATTTTCAATATAAATATGCAAACGTCTAAATCTAGAATTATACAAAATTTTGGATATCCGCGAGTAATTTTTGGTGCAAGTACAAATAATCTTAAAATTGATTCATTGCAAGGTTGCTTTGTAAATTGAGTTACGCTGACATTTGTGAGGAAAAATAAATTGTAATCTATGTTTCGATTATCTGTTATATTCTTTCCAATATATCTAAATATAAATTGGAAAGCAAAACAAGATATAAATATGTGAACATATGGCCGATGAATTAACAGGCAATGAGTTAATCCGATCCGGGCTCGAACCGGGGACCTTCTGCATGTTGGGCAGACGTGATAACCGCTATTGTTCACATATTTCTATCTTGTTTATCTTTCGAATTTATATATAAAGATATGTTCATTAGTGGATGTCTAAATATTTTCATTTGTAGTTATTAGGGGGAAATATGGAATTGTTCCTGGCATAAACTTGAATTCCAAAATAATTCTATTATATATTTTGCTTCATAATTTGGCGCTGTGTTTTATCATTTCTTTTTCCATTATCGTGGATGTGGCAACGTTATCACCAATTGTATCGTACTTGGTTCACGTGTTACTCGCCTCATGCAAAAACTTATTTCGACTATCAAATTTGCTGTTTTTATTCAATAAATCGGCGTAGGCTATAATGATTCAATTTTGAATTGGGTTCTATGTCTTTTTTGATTGTGTAGAGATGTTATGTGCATTTTCACATAAAATCAGCAGTTTCATACAGACACTTAAATAGCAATACTAGCGCTCAATCTCCTAAGTTGGAGTCGATTTATTTTGCTATTAATTGCTTGCTTATTAAATTAAGAACATTCGCATTCATTTTAATTAAACCTACAGAATTTTTGGATATTAACTTGTTTTCCAATTTGAATTTAATATTTTCATATATTTGATCAACAGAACTGACAGAATGTCATTGCTCGTTATTGCATAACTGAACATTGTGTTTTCGATGATTTACGGCAATCGATAAATTATTGCATAGCAGTTCTTCGGGAGAACGTTTTAGATTGCGTAATCTAAATCCCTTCGCCTAATCTTACTTTTACTTTACTTTACTGCGGCTGAATCCTTTTGGAGGATAAGCCGGCTCCCATGGAGTTTCTTGGGAATTTGGTACAAGTGGTGTCCCCTCACCACTCGGCTTTTTGATCGAGGACGCACCTCTAGCCTTTGCACATCCAAGCGCAATCTGCAAGGCAGCAGTAAGTTGCATGGTTGCCGGTGGCTGTTGAGAGTTCATTCGCCATTCGGAAGTACGTGGTACTGTCCAGGAATCCATGTAATCCTGTGGCTGTTGAACCCTTTTGTGGCGGGGAACACACGCCGAGTCATGGTGCCGTCGTCGGCTCATGTGGTATTTTATAGGAGATCCGATTGCCGGTCGGAAATCCACCACGCCCTGGTGACACCACCGCCAAAGCCCCGTTAGCCCATGTACGATCGGCCATCGAGACATGGTTGACACCGTCGAACATGCCTCGCCTAATCCATTGTTTATCAATTCTAAAGAATTCTTCTAGTTGATTTACAGAAGTGGATTTTATTATATATTTAGAACAAGTGACTACCTCTGTTTTAAAAATTATTTAACTGCATGTAGTACATTGTTTATGTCGTCTCTATATAGCCAATGTCGGGGCAGCTTTCAGACTTGATGCATTCGATCGACTTGGTTTAGGTCACTTCCAACTGAGCATTAGTTGGTTTTAACCATAATTAAAAGTTAGAAGCCGACTTGTTCTATTGGGCTACTAATTGATATACCTTCGTTGTTGCACTTAGTTAAAGAATTCCATTTTCATCGGAGGATGGAAAACGTAGGAGGACGGCTGTCAACACTGAAGCACGTCAAAATTTATGAGTTGGCGCCTAGCTAACACAAACTGATGATTATTAGTCCTTGTTACATTTGAACTGTGAAGGACATTGGGTCGTTCATTTCTAGTAAGAAGTGGTCTAACGTGGTCGCGAAGCCATTTCGGATGGATGGCAGGAACCGCTAAAGGGTTAAACCCGAACTTTTATAGACCACACTGAACTGTACACACACTAAATAAGATACACTTTACTAAATAAAGAGTTCGGGGAATCTAGTTTTACTGACATTTCCTCATCTATAATCCAGTTTGTTTAAATATATATTTCCGTTTATATATGCACGTTTATTTCTTTTACAAATGAGTATCTATGAAACTATATTAAATCGGTTTACAATGCCCGTAAAAGCCTCCAATTTTGATATTGTTATCTTGAGCCTTATCAGTTAAAAATAGCATCCTTTTTGCCAAATTATGGCATTATATGATACTACGAATGAGATGGATTTGATAACTATGATTATTTGTGGTACTTTGCGTAATAGCGGCTCCGACTGATTAGTTGCGAGTCAGCACGAAACGAATGTGCACTAGATTATACATTCCGTGAATGTGGTCTTCGGTTTATCCTTCTGGTCACTACTAAACTAATTGGTCAGTAGGTGCGCAATATCTAATACACAGTTGCATATATATTAGTTCTCCGCAAAAAAACAGTATTTAACTGATTTTACCTTGTCAGCAATAATAATTATTTATAGATGCATTTTTGTGTGATTGAATTAAAAATCAATTAAATTTAAAATAAAGAATTTAAGTAACCAACGTTATATTTTGGTTGTAAAGCTTAGTGTAAATGAGTAATTTGTTAGTAACCCAACTGAACGAATGCATGTTACAATTTTCAAGAGAGTCCTCCACTTAATAGACGATTCTTTCTTATTGGGTTGTTTTCACTTACCCAGCACCGCTTAAGCCAAACTCTACGGGAATCTAGCAGCAGACATAGTTAATTGAAGCGACCTGGTTAATTGCCTTATTAGCATAAGCCCTTTTACAACATGTCTGGCGGGGAACATACGTCGTTTGTAAGTATGTATCTATCTAATTTTATATATATATGTATATATATATATATATATATTTATGTATGTATGTCTATGTATGTATTAATGTATGTCTGTATGTATGTATTTATTTGTGTATGTATGCTGTATGTATTTATTTGTGTATGTATGCTGTATGTATGTATGTATGTATGTATGTATGTATGTATGTATGTATGTATATTATGTATGTATGTCTTTATGTATGTATGTATGTATGTATGTATGTATGTATGTATGTATGTATGTATATATTTATGTATATATTTATGTATATATGTATGTATGTATGTATGTATTTATGTATGTATGTATGTATGTATGTATGTATGTATGTATGTATGTATGTATGTATGTATGTTTGTATGTATGTATGTATGTATGTATGTATGTATGTAAGTTTATTGTTTGTGTCGTTATCGATGCTGGAAGATGTGCTTGTGAAGGTACGTTAAGATTGAATTTTCCGTTACGCCAACCTGGCGATAAATGCCAGGCCCCCGATAAGTAGCAAACAAGTAATATAAACAGTCATTAAATAACGTGTCAATGCAAAACCAAAACTTTGCACACATTTGACATATATGATACAATTTCACCAAACTTTATTTATTCATATAATTAAATAAACAGTGATTGCGCGCACGGTGACAATAATTGTTTAAATCATGGTTGCCATCTTGATGAAGACACAATCCTCATTATATTAATATCTTTTTCAGTATAACTTAAGCTTTATAAAATGTATACTCATCGTGTAATTTATGTGATTATATAGCTTAGCTTAATCGAAGTATTTTTATTAATATCTTACCAAAAAATTCACAAATAAATTTCGTCTTATCTATCCAATGCATTTGTTTCTATTCACAAACTATAATTATACATATATACATATATATATATGTATATATATATATATATATATATATATATATATATATATAAATATCTGTGTCTTTACAGTTTTATGGGCTTCTTTCATTTCGCCGAATTTAATAAAATTTACTCATGAAAATCAAAGCTGGACTTCTGTTTCAGGTCGAACTCTTAATGTGTCACTTTATTATCCTTGTATTCCAAGTCGTTCGTTTTCAAGATTTATTTATTAAAGGAATGTTCTTTTAAAAATACAACTTCCTTTTTGAATAGAACTCGATCGTCCGACACTAGACAGCGAACAGGAAACGCGGTGCTTGGAACGACGTTATCCAATAAGTCTTCAGCTGCTCCAAAAGCAGACGGTGGGCACATTTCCAGTACCACATTGCCCCGTGTGCGACGATCTGAGCCTATCTCAGGTAAGTAAAATCTTGGATGTTTTGGATTATGAAAATAAACATGTTGAAATTAATGCTTGAGACTTATTTTAATAGTATTAATTTTGCACTCGACACACAGAATGCCGTAAGTGGTTGAACTGCCTTCAATTATCAGGAACAAATTGGGAACAGCCAAAATTTAATTTTAAGTATTTAGTGTGCCCTCTTCTGTACAGTATATATTAGATACACAGCAAATTGAATTGTTAACTTCTCTTCTAGACGATATAGTGTAGTAAACCTGTCTCAACGTTTATGACTTTGTTCCGTCTAGAAACGGTGGTTTAATAGATAACTAAAATCAACTAATTGTTTTATTTTGCTGATTTGTATAGAATTACGGAGATTCAGATGAGCCTACCGTAGATTATTGTCGCGCATTGAAGTAAGAAACCAGTTCCAACTGAACCAAGTTTTCCATCGTGATACCATTTTATTAGAAAAATGACTTAATTAGACCAATCAGCATGGTATCAGATTGCTGGTTCAAAATAATTTGTCATTTTCCTCAAAAGCTTGTATTAAAATGTTTGACTCTTTATTATTTACATTTCCTAATCTAAATTTTATTATTATGTACTGTTATAAATATTTTATGTGTATTGGATGTTTTACATAATATTTCTAAACATTTTTTTGTTTCTAAGATTGTTATATATATATATATATATATATATATATAATTAGAAAAGAAAAAACATTAATAACTAAGTGGATATCTCAGGAAAATTTTGCTAATGAACAACTACCCAGTGCGTTTCATTGATGTCAACATCAGACCACGGCAGATTCGCACTAGAGAGGATACCGTGAAACAGGTTTTTCTAAACTTATCATTTAGAGGCGACGTACCAACATCAATAATTGCACTGCGGCTGAATAGAATAACCAAGGAGAACTTTCTCAGTGTTAAAGTTAATATGAAATTTAGTACACAGAGAATCATGAGGTTGGATGCGAAATATCAATTGCCAATTCTCTCCAAATCATTCATAGTCTACAAATTCTCATGTTTGTGCGGTAGCACATACACGGACTTACGAAGAAGCAATTGATAAACAGAATCCAGCAACATTTGCCACAGAAATTGATTAAAAAAGGCTTGGCACCGTCAGGAAAATGAGCTATTTCCGATCATATATTGGCAACGGGACACCCAGTCAATTCGACCAATTTCACCCTACATAAAGAAAAATCAGAAAAATTATTATTTACTTAGAAGCCCTTTATATAAAACAACAAGCACCTGACCTTAATATTCAAAAGTTTCATCAACATGATATTCTAATCGACTGGCCAAGAATACACAAAATTCGACAACAATCTACTAGTGTTACAGTTAAATACTGTTTGTTGCGAAGACCTAATATATATGCAAGTATGTATTAGGTGTTGCGAACCTAGTAACAAATTATTTCAGGTACATGGTACTAACGCTATGGTTTCCGAGTCGGTACATGATACCAACCTGATGGATATCAATTTATGCTAAAGTTCACCGAAATTGAGAATTACAACAATTTCCGAACACCTGTTTCTCCAGTTAAATCCATACACGCTGGCCTTGATCGATATCAGTTATCACATTTCGCGGTAAGCATGACATCATTCAATTCAATATATTACAGTTAAATACTGTTTGTTGCGAAGATCTAATATATATGCAAGTATGTATTAGGTGTTGCGAACCTAGTAACAAATTAGTTCAGTTGTGACCAGAAGGATAAACCAAAGGCAGCATGTGCGGAAAGTATAATCTACTGGTATCCAGTGAAGACCAAACCGGCCCTCGACTAGAATCAACAAACATACAATCGGATGCGCACAAATGGTTAATTCTCAAGCCATCAAAACAATAATGACCAGAACTCAGACATCACTTTGCAATACATGTACACACGCACACACACAAACAAAAACGCATACACACTTACCAACCAGCCAAAACAAGAAACAGAAGTAAAAGCGAGTCAGATTTGTTACCACTAGCATAATCAATTGAAAACCCAAAATGTATATAAATGAATGATTGTAGAGCGATGTTTAGTATTCACGAAATAAATGGCCTTTATCCACTTTGTTATTAATGTGATTTTTCTTCCTAATTAGAAGATATACTGTGTTATATTGAAAACGGCATGGACATCATAAATATATATATATATATATATATATATATATATATATATATATATATATATATATATATACAAATATTATTCTTCCCAAATTTATCGCCCAAATATATAGCAGGTAAAGGAGGTAATACCGGCTCCTACTGATGAGTCGCCAGTAAACACGAATGTGCATGAGATTATACTTTCTGTTCGTGCTGCCTTTGGTTTATCCTTCCTGTCATAATTGAACTAATTTGTTATTATGTTCGCAACGCCTAATACATAATTGCATATGTATTAGTTCTCCGCCACAAACAGTATCTAATTGTAAGTATGTATTAGGTGTTGCGAACCTAGTAACAGCATGAACGGAAAGTATAATCTCATACACATTCGTTTCGTGCTTACTAGCGACTCATCAGTAGGAGCCGGTATTAGGCCCTTTAACCACTATATATTTGATCGAAGAATGTGGAATAATAGGACGGTACAACAAACAGTATTTAACAGTATCTACTTGTATTGTTCAACTGTCAAACTCTGAACTTTTATTAGCAGGATCAACCACATTGAACAGGAAAACGTCTAACGTTTCGGGTTCAGACAAGCAGAATCTACTTGCATCAATCAACAACAATACTAAATCAACGAAGTCAACGACACAACCCTTGCGTGCCACCAGCCCGAAACACGTCCCTGGTACGTCTGGCAAGCCCTCTGTTGTTCCTAAAGCTGGATCTTCCCTTGATGGACCACCGAGAACAAAGTCAGGTGTGAAAAAAATGCAAGGTAATTTGGCTTTTCCTACCGTATACGCTTAGCGCAGTAAGTAGTGAATTCATTAAATGTGTCAATGTATCAGCTTTGATTTGACAAACCATGAAGCTCTCTTGCTCTATCTATCTACCTATATGTGTGTGTGGGGGGGGGGCATGTGTCTGAATAGAACAGTCTAATTTAAATCTACATTTAAATATATCTACATTTTGATTTACAACGATAGTAAATCATATCGGGGGAGTTGCAGAAAAAGTTGGTTTTGAGACTTATCGAAGCAAATACCTATATTAAATGAAATTTTTTTGCGAAACTGGATCAATTGAAATAACCTCATCTGCGTTTTGATTAACGCAGTTTTTTATTCCAGTAGTTTTCTTTCATTTAAAAAATATTGCACCTGCCTTTATCGGAAGCCTTCTTCAGTTGGTCCATCCTCACTAGTTTTACAAAACATTAACTAGTTTGGTAATTCGTCTTTTGAGGCTTTCTGAGTCTGGCTGTTATTGATGCAATGCCATAATCATCTTAATATAGCTAAAGTTTATTTGAATTTATTTTCTATGTAACCTTGCCGCGCATGTACATTGTTAATCTATGTATTTACATCATTCTCCGCCGCTGAACAGGACAGATCCGATATGTTAAATCTAACGATTCTATTCGTTAACCGTGAATTTTTTTACATTTATGGTAGAGTAAAACAAGCGTGTTGTACATAAATTTGAAACTCGTTAGAATCAATTAACCGGATGCAGATTTTTTGTCTTCAAAGTTAGAGACTAAAGAGGCACACGATTCAGTCAACTCAACCAGTAAAGTTTATGTTAAATTATTAATCTGAAATTGACGAATAACTTTGAAATTTTTGTATGAATT
>JAQBSW010012208.1:7500-17490 GCA_029291075.1 Eudiplozoon nipponicum | reverse complement strand
CTTTTTAGAATTAAGAAATTCATTGAAATCAGTATTCAGGATGAATTGTACGAAGACTGTCCGCAGATCTGGGCAAACACAGGCCATATCTTATCACGTTTTCTTTCGATGAACATTACTGAAGATCGAACTGATGGCTTATACTGTATATGTGAAATCGTTACTCCACTTCGTGAACAGCTTGACCCGTGGGCTGTTGTGGAATTAGTTGGTGCATGCTTTGGGCGAGCTGCTCAGGAAGAAGTTAACTACGAAATACTGTCTCGTAAATTTAATGAAAGTGGAATTACTTAGAAAATTCTGATTGGTAAAGAAGACCTTTTAGCTATGCCGGAGAAGAGAAAACAACTCAAAGAAAGTTATTCTGCTAGGGTTCGAACTTTCCCTGGTCAAAATCAACAATATTTTTCATCAGCGTCCACTCAAACCCCCAAGCATAACCTGCTCTGTGAAACCAGTTTGCGAGCAGTGACAAACCAGGCCACCATCTTCAGCAGCTGGTGTACCTCATTCTCGGCTTAACATTGGAAAGGATAGCCCTGATAATTTAGCTGAATTTGCTGATAAAGACCTTGACATACCAATGGATAGCTCTTATGGTCAAAAACCTTATCAGTGGACCACTGTGCGTTTTAGAAAATCTGGAGGCGGGAGAAGGCCAAAATTTTCTGGTGGAGGTATTCATATGTATCAGTGAAACATTTCCAGTGATTAGACGAAAATCGACGTTCAACATGAAACAGGATGATGGCTGTGTCCATTTTGTCACTCTTGTTTGTTTATAGCAAATTTATTCTTGTCGTGCACAACAAAATATTTACATTTGGTGATCGATAAAAATGTGATTAACTTTAAAAGTCTACTGAATTATAAAAGTGTTACATTTTCAATAAATGATTGATTGTGTTTTCATGTAAACTGTTATTGTTACTGTTTTAATCCAGGGGAAAATTTAGACTGACGGTTTGAGGGGCTACAAATCGGCCAACATGTGGGATTATTGTGCTGTGTTATCTGATTTTTCGGAAGCTATTGTGCCGTATTTTAACAAAAATAAATCGCTTCTCTCAATGAATAAATTACGTGAAATGTATAAAATTACTTGAATTATCATTTGGAAATAATACGTCCTTCGGCAAGAATGATAATGCTACATCTGTTCGTGCACTTATTGCGTTTATCAAGAAATTGCTTAACTTAATTTAAAAGAATTCAATTCAATTGATTGTTTGGATTTGATTAAGTCTGTTATTTTGCGCATTTAATTGTGTATTTGTGATTAGAACCTAGAGGATGGTACAGGAAATATCGTACGAAAATGTTGCCGGTCAACGTAGGTTAGGTCGAGTCTCATTTTTGGTGTTTAGTATGAACATTCATGAAGCGTTTAGAAGAACGATACGAATCCGCATCGAGCCAATAAGAAGACAAATCTTATGCGTGCTTGGAACTGATAATGCTATGTCAAAACCGGCGAACTCAAATCGCGGACATGCATCATTTGAAGCTTGCACTGCCCACCTAGTAACAAATCAAATCAAATGTAAACAAGTATTTACCAGTATGCCTGTGATTGTCACCAACACAATGGTTTTTACGTTATTGAACTTGTACTAAGTAGTAGCACAATGCGCTGAACCGATAAATATGCAATTTTATATTATTTTTAATGCCATTTGCAAATGCATTTCGTGCTTAAGCGTATTTCTTCAGACTTAGTCGCTATATATTTGGTCAAATAATGTCGAAAAGATGAACGATATAAAATCTTACATGCCCAGGTTCGGGCCTTGTCCGCGACATATTTTGGCGATAACATGAGGAAAGCGATATACTGGATTAATTGTTTCTTGAAGGATGGTTTTAATTGCGTACCTGGATTAATTGAAATTACCTGATCTGCGTTTTGACTAACGCAGCTTTTATTATTCCAGTAGTTTCCTTTTGTTAAAATATTTCGGCCTAACTTCATCAGTTGCATTTTGCTTCACAAGTTTAACAAACGAAACAAATGAAGTAAGTGCGTTGGATTTATTGCCTTGTATACACTATAAAATTCCTAGTATATCCCAGATATATGTACTTATATCAAGTTCGGACACTTAATTAAAGTAAATTTTATTACCGCCTGCGCAAAGAAGACCGATTTCGTCCTAATGGGGAACTCATCACGTACTGGTCAGAATTTTCCACGAACAGGGCTCGAACCTGCGTCCGTCTGCTTCGGAATCTGGTGTTATAACCACCGTGCTTAATGGGAACTCATCACGCACTGACTTTTCTACACTATACAATTCTTAGATAATACTGATAAACGTATTTACACAATGGGAATTGTGTTTACATCCACATCGCTTACTTGATTTAACTATTACTTCTTGCTAGTTGTACAATTCCTAATGCGCACTTTTTACTGCCTCCTAAAATGTATAAATTGCTTGACATATTCTGATAATGTGATTTTGGAATTATCTTTAATTAATAAATCAATGCATCGTTCTTAGTCCGACCGAATCAGAGATAAATGAATTTAAACGTTCGCATTGTGCAGGTTCTTGCGCGCTTTTCGTGCGCGGTTTCTGCTAAAGAATCAATTTCGTGAGGAGCACTGCAAACACACGTACTTACTTGCCCACCAGCACGTGGATTTCCTACTCGAAACATTCTGTGTGTCAGAAACCACTCAAGTGTAAGTTATATCACAACCAGCAGTTTCGGTAAATCACAGTTTTGGTGGGCTGTTCATAATTTTAAATTACCATCATCATCTTGCTTCATTATCATTATCGCATTTACTATCATCATCATATTCATCATCACAAATACCATCATCATCATCATCATCATCACATCTACAATCACCATAATCATCTTCATCAAAATTACCATCATCATCTTGCTTCATCATAATCATTATCATCATCAGAACTACTACTACTATCATCATCATCATCATCATCATCATCATCATCACAACTACCATCTTCATCATAATCATCATTATCACAATTACCATCATCATCTTGCTTCATCATCATTATCATTATCATCATCACAACTACCATCATCATCATTATCAAAATTAACATCATTTTCATCATCAAAATTAACAATATATTCATCATCACAATTACCAATATCTTCATCATAATCATCATTATCACAATTACCATCATCATCATCATCATCATCATCATCATAAAAATTACCATCATCATCTTCGTCACCACAGTTACCATCGTCACCTTGCTTCATCATCATTATCATTATCATCATCACAACTACCATCATCATCCTCATCATCATCATTATCTACATCTTCCTTATCACAATTATCATCTTCTTCTTATTTCATCATCGCTATAATTATCATCATCGCAACTACCATCATCATCATCAATACTAACATCATCATCATCATCCTCATCATCATCATTATCTACATCTTCCTTATCACAATTATCATCTTCTTCTTATTTCATCATCGCTATAATTATCATCATCGCAACTACCATCATCATCTTGCTTCATCACCATTATCATTTTCATCATCACAACTACCATCATCATGATCATCATCATCATAACCACAACTACCATCATCTTCATAATCACAACTAAGGTCATCATAATCATCACAACTACAATCATCATCTTGAAAGATGTATTTATTTGCTCATTGCTGTCCTTCTTGTTGTGGATTTGACCGCATTTTTCTTGTGCGGGACAATTGATAGCAGTCATAGGTCGGTAAAATGTTGAACCTTTTATCTTTTCAGATGATGTAATTTTTGGCCTCAGTTGATGGGTTCTCACTTGTCCCTTCTCCTTTAAGCCTTCAATTAGCTGATTGTCTGAAAGCGCTTTAGAATCAAGATCCGCCATTGATCTCTTACAAATATTTCGGGACGTTATTTCCAGTCTCATCTTCAGGGTTGACACAATACGCACAGGAGTAAAACACAACTTGTGACAAATTAGCTGATTGTCTGAAAATGACGTTGGATCAAGATTTTCCATTGTTCCTTGACCAATATTTCGAGATCTCAGGGATAAGTTTTTGTATACATTTGAGTATTAGAGACTAGGTATGAAGACCGGATATTAGGAAGACAATTAAAAAATACTTTTAGAATTAAAATAGATATAAATATATCTGTCTTGAATGAGGATACCACATTTGTCACAATTTGTGTTTTACTCCTGTGCGTATTGTGTCAACCCTGAAGATGAGACTGGAAATAACGTCTCGAAATATTTGTAAGAGATCAATGGCGGATCTTGATCCTAAAGCGCTTTCAGACAATCAGCTAATTGAAGACTTAAAGGAGAAGGGACAAGTGAGAACCCATCAACTGAGGCCAAAAATTACATCATCTGAAAAGATAAGAGGTTCAAGATTTTGCCGACCTATGAGTGCTAACAATTGTCCCGCACAAGAAAAATGCGGTCAAATCCGAAACGAAAAGGACAGCACTGAGAACCAAAATAATACATCTTTTAAAATTGCTTCTTATTTTTCTCCTTTGCATATTTTAGTAAGGTATATATAACTTAGCTTATTATTTACTTTCGCATCTAGAAATACAAATTCCACAGTTGCCGTTATGTCGAGTGGAAAAGCATGGAGCAGTCAATTTGTTTTTGTTGCCAATGGCTATAAGCCAAAAACTGTGCAGGCGTTGAAGAACTCAACTGAGAAAAAACAATGACAACGCAACGAGATTCTTTAAAACCTTTAAATCAGGTGTCCGAGGTATTACTTTGGCTGAAAGTTTAAATTAATTGTATTGGGTATAGATTTTTTAAAATTTCTTATGCCAAGTTGGTTTGAATCTCGAATTGTTTTGTCGCTGTATTATTATAATCATTAAGATGAAGCTCAATTATATTATAACATGAAAGAAATGTGAAAATTTATTTTGCATATTTTCTATAAATTAATTTGTGGGCATTGATTTTGGCTTAAACTTTATTAACTGCTACTATTGCTCTTTGAAGGCGATCATGGAATTTCAAATCAATTGCATTGTCTGCCGGTTTAAATTTTTGGAACAAAATATATTTCGTTTGAGGCGAGTAATCATTAAGCCAAAAACACGTGCATAAATGAGATTATAGTTTTGTTGATGTTTTGTCCTACATGAAATAATTTGTTACTATGTGATACACACCCAATCCACACATTCAAATGTTAGTTGCATGCAACTGAGAATATATAACTTTATTGAGTGAGGTTATGATTTCCACAAAGACGTGAATAGTTACGCATATTAATGATTATGGTATGTCAGTCACATGAAAACAATAGTCATTAACATTCCCAATAGCTTTAAATGAAATTTCCATCGACATCTTTACCTAAATGAATTTTAAAAATGTTGAATAGTACTACAATTAAATTCTAAATGTTTAATATTATTTCCAATTGAAATATTCTTTATGCATACTACTAAAAAAGAGGCTCGAAACTAGAATAAATCAGCATCTCCCTCAAAAACTATTAAAGAGGGGGTGCATCTCCTGCACAAAAATCAGCAATTTGTGAACATGTACTACTCACAGGTCATGCTGTTAGTAGTAACAATTTTTCAGTTCTCTACAAGGCAAAAACAGAGAAAATGCTTCTGGCTTTTGAAGCTATTGCAATTAATAAGCTGAAGCCCTGCTTAAACGTACAGAAAATAATTCAAAAAGAAATTAAATTGGACTGGAAAAAAGACATGACTGACATGCCTTTAAAAATAACCAACGCTTCGCAAAATGCGACACATACATCAATTACGGACGCAATTACAATGAAAGCGATGACACACCAAATGACGTTACGCAAAAGGAGTGGTCTAAATTGCACAAAAGTAGTGGTCTAAATTGCGCAAAACAAAGGCTAGAATAACGAAGAGGAGATTGGTTACAACACATGTACAGTGGGATTGAATGAACGAATATACTAACGAATCCAGAATAATGGCTGTAGATACTGGTAGAAATAAGATTTATTAATAAATGTTATTCCATGGAGTACGTTGTTTTGTTCTTACATTTTAAAAATGGTGAAATTAGAAACTATCAATATATATATATATATATATATATATATATATATATATATATATATATATATATATATATATGGATGTGTATATCCATTTATATGATTTAAATTATCTTATAAATTTGAAATAGTTTCTTTTAAGGTGAGTGGCAGTTTTACTTATTCAAGTACGATGGCATTTTGCATTGGCTTTTATTCGTTACTTTTAGATTTTCTAAATACTTTCCTTTCTTAGAAACTTGTGCTAAGTGAAATAGTGTCTGCCAACTGATTTCTGTTCCTGAAGGTTATAAATGAACATGTTCTTTTATCAGAAATAATTTACGATCGAAGAAATTTCTTATATCTGATAAAATTTATTTTTTCACACAGAAGGTACAATGAATAGATATATATATATATATATATATATATATATATATATATACATACTTTTATCAAAATAAACTAATAATTGTATAATGTGGAAGAGGCTATTCATCCAGTAGACCGGGTTCTTTCTTATTGAGAACACTTCATGTACTGTACAGAATTAAATAGATTTCATATCCAGTAGGTACCAGTTTTAGCGATAAAATCATTGATTAATTACTTGAATAGGTGAATAATTGAATAATGAACGACTAACCTTTTCTGCATAGGTTCTTTTCATTATGAGTGCTTTTAGCCGCCAGATTTTCAATTTTTATTATTTCCTCCACGACATCCATACCGGAACACATTTCGTTTGAGTCCTGAATTTTGGTATTTCCTTTGAATTCGTCGGAGGTGGAGTAGACCTCTGCTTGGTTAAGGGATACGTCGTGAGGCTTCTTCAAAACGTTATTCGGACAAGTTGTTTCATTTTGGTCAGCAACATTCACGAGCTTCGTATCTTCTGCTAAATTTATTTGTGAGAAGGGTGTGGACGGCTTCACGTTTTCTTCATGCTGATACGTATTCCTCATAATTGATGCGTCTTGAACAATATCAGCAATTTCTTTAACACCACAGTAACTAGTTTCGCTTTCCTTGGAGGACGGTACTTCTATGACATTAGGCAAACAAGTGTCTAGACCAATTTAACAATAATTGTTTTCGCGGGTAGGGGTAACAATTCTTTAAATCAATTTTGCGAGCTTGAAGTAAACACCAATCCCAATGCATTTAACGAGTCGTCGAACAACATAACAAAACTACCGCCAGCCGCAACGCACTGACGCGTTTCGACCTTCCATGATCATCATCAGAGTACGACGGCAAACTGACTATCGAGGATCAAACCGCATTGAATATATATGGAAATCAAATTTAGATATGCGGCTCTCACCTCTAGCAGTCTCGCATACATTGAACTTGACTGGAAATGTCGGCTGCACAATTTCTATGCAGTCACGAACATTAACTATTTTGCAGCTTTCGCCACATATACATATATAGACAATACAATTAAACAATAATTGATTGCGCGGGTGGTGGTAACAATTCTTTAACTCACGACAAAATGGAGCAAGCGCGTTATTTCCTCTAGTCCTAATATTTATATACCTCAGACTGACCTTTCATTAGATATTCGCGTGTCACATGTGTGTGTGTGTGTGCATTTTCATAACCGTTGTTTTCATCATAACTAATTTAGACCAGAATAATAAATTATCAATTGCATGCGATAACTATTCGTTTTACACACTTAATATAAATGACGCAACTGAGATGGTGGAGACCCATAATTCAGAAACACTCGTCATAAAAACATGCCATGTTAAATTACAATTCAAACCACTAGGTTGTACTCAAAATAGACAAGTTAATAACAGTTATTGGCATACGCCACGCATGTGTATGTGTATGTGTATGCATAACTAAATACTTGGTTAAATTATATACTGTACTAGTTATGTACAAAACTAGAAATCTATAATCCTGCTTAAATTTTTTAATTTTGATTATGATAATACTTTATCATGGTTGAATAAAAGACAAGGATAATTGTGATCAGCAACATGTTCATTAGATTTTATCTCCACGCTCTGTATTATTAAAATCGAAATGTTATACATTATATCATCATGTTAGACAACAATAAATGCACTCAATTGCTAGTCAAAATTCTAATAATTTTCGTAATTTTACACTCGAATTATACCTAAATTTTCCTATTTCGATGATGAGTCTATAACTCTTTATATAATCAATTATTGTATAAATGCGATTAATTAACAAGACTGTTTTTTCCAATATGATAATAACTAAATCAAAATTCATATGACGTATGCAGTGATACTATAGACGAACTTCCTGATGTTGATATATTGTACAGTATAAATGGAGAGATTTACTTTTCTTTATGAGACAATTTGCACATATTTTGTGTTGTGATATTTTTATATTGTACATTTTCCAATATTATTATCTATTTGATAGAACATGTGTGGTTTGAATCCAAATAAAGATATTTTATTATATTTACTCTATTGATTCTTAAATATGTAAGGAATTGGATCATTGAGACCTACAGAAGTGCGATGCTTAAGAAACATGATTAAATTTAGTATTTATGAAAGTGACGAGTTTCCGCTATTAAATATTTCCTTTGACAAATTAGTGTTACATTTATTGATAAATGTAAGCCACTGTGGCTGACTGAAACGAATATTATTTAAAATTAAATTATACGTTTAATTTTTAGAACATTCTTTGTTTAAATACTTTGCAGTATATATACTTTTGAAATGTGCGCAATTTTAGAGTTCGACAATCGTAACCTGACCTGGCGTGAATTTGCATAGCAAGTTACATTTGTTATTCTCTACATTGTGGTTTACAGATTCTTGATTTCCACAATATACACCTGCTATCATTTTAGTGATATGAATAGTCCTATTAGGGACGTTCTGGAACAGGTAATTTCATAATTCTGTTTTTTTGGCTTATTCCTCTCCAGATTAGTTGATTCGGGTGTATTGTTACGTAAAACTTACACAGTTTGTTGCTTAATAAAAGATTGTCAAATATATACATAAATTAATCCTACGTTCGAGCGCAATAACAATTTTGCTTAAGTCATATCATGCATGAACTGAAACTGATTCGGCATCCGTGGAATTCTTATTAAATAATGGGTTTCGAACTTCTACACCCTTTTGGTACAATATATTTCATGATAGACCGGATACAGTGTAATTAATTGTCGTCTTACATCCCCACATAAATTATTACAAGCCCAGATTGCGGGAATTTGGCGTCTTATTTTGATACCTTCTATAGATATATTTTGAAACTCAATGTATATATATCTGCTGGAGACTATAATATCCCATGCATCACATTGTTCATTGTGGATTTTATCGGTTTCATAATTTTGTAAGAATTTTCACTATGGATGTTATAAATTTCTTACATCAATTTGGGATCTAATATTATTTAGTGTTACGGAAAATGTGGGTGCAAAGCCGCAGCGGTTAAGTGATTGATACGAGTCGACGTATGTGTTTTAAAGGAATTACAGTACCGGATGCAACCACAACATCTTGTACTTACAGCTAAAAGAACTGATAGAGTCTACCATTGTTTGAACTTTAGAAGATGTCATGTAGGCAACACCCTATACTAAGTCTAAATTTAGCGCCAATCTTTATCTCTCTCTCTCTCCGCGTAGATATCCAAAATTCGATCACTATTATCAAAGTTCAAACTATTCATCTACAACCTGTCATAACTGAACAGGCACCACACAAGATGCGGAAGTTTTATTGATATGATCATTTATATAAATATACGGACATTGGTTGTGCTAGCGGTGATTACCTTCATTCTAATCAAGGATGCTAACTAGAGATAAAACAAGACCCATTCAAAATAAGTATTGCATAATGTAGAAACGGTAATTCATCCAGCACATTAGTTTCATCCTTATGGGGAACACATCACGTAATGGCCAGAATTTGCCGCTTACA
>JAQBSW010012208.1:0-5000 GCA_029291075.1 Eudiplozoon nipponicum | reverse complement strand
CATTATTATCTTGCTTCATCATCATTATCATTATCATCATCACAACTACCATCATCATCACAACTACCATCATCATCATCACAACAACCATCAAAATCGTCATCTTTATCATCAAAATTACCATCATCATCTTGCTTCATCATCATTATTAATATCATCATCATTAACATTAGGCGAAGATGGTAATTGTGATGAAGTTGAAGATGATGATGATGATGGTAGTTGTGATGATGAAGATGATGGTACTTATGATAATGATGATTATGATGAAGATGTCGGTAATGTGATGATGAAAATGACCTTAATTGTAATGATGATGATGGTAGTTTTGATGATAATGATGATGAAGCAAGATGATGATGGTAATTCTGTTTGTGAAGATGATGATGATGATGGTAGTTGTGATGATAATGATGATAGTGGTTGTGATGGTGATGATGATGGTAGTTGTGATTATGATAATGATAATGATGATGAAGCAAGATGATGATAATAATTGTGACAATGAAGACGATTATGTTGATGGTAGTTGTGATGATGAAGATGATGATGATGAGTTGCATTTCATGCCAAGTTTCTCAGCGCACAAACACAAAACGGCCAGATTCTTTCGATATGCGAGGAATGCTTGTGTTAAACTGATTATTGTGATGATGAAAATGATAGTAATTGTGATGATGAAGATGAAGATGATGATAGTAGTTGTGATGATGATAATGATAACGATAATAGTAGATGTGATGATGATGATGATGATGATGATGATAATGATGATGATGATGATGATGATGATGATGATGATGATGAAAATGATGATGGTAGATGTGATGATAATAATGATAATAAATATGAAGCAAGATGATGATGATGGTAGTTGTGATGATGGTAATGATAATGATGATGAAGCACGATGATGATGTTAATTGTGATGGTGAAGATGATGATGGTAGTTGTGATGATGATGAAGATGATTATGATGGCGCTTGAGATGATGTTGATGATGGTGGTAATTGTGATGCTGATAATGATAATGATAATGAAGCAAGATGATGATGGTAATTGTCATGATGAAGATGATTATGATGATGGTAGTTGTGATGATGATGATGAAGATGATGGTAGCTGTGATGATGATATATATAATGATGAGGAAGCAAGATGATGATGGTAATTTTGATGATGATAATGTAAATGATGATGATGAAGATGATGGTAGCTGTGATGATGATGATATATATATAATGATGAGGAAGCAAGATGATGATGGTAATTGTTATCATGATGGTACTTGTGTTGATGATAATGTAAATAATGATGAAGCAAGATGATGATGGTAATTCTGATGATGTAGATGAAGAAGATGATATTGGTTGTGATGATGATGATAATGGTAGTTGCGATGATGATTATGATGATGATGATTATGGTAGTTGTGAAGACGATGATGATGATTTTGGTAATTATGCTGATGAAGATGATGATGATGATGAGGATGATGATGATGATGATAAAAATGATGATGGTAGTTGTGATGATAATAATGATAATAAAGATGAAGCAAGATGATGATGAGGATGACGATGATGGTAGTTGTGATGATGGAAACGATAATGATGATGAATCACGATTATGATGTTAATTGTGTTGGTGAAGATGATGATGGTAGTTGTGATGATGATGAAGATGATTATGATAGCGTTTGAGATGATGTTGATGATGGTGGTAATTGTGATGATGATAATGATAATGATTATGAAGCAAGATGATGATGGTAATGGTGATGATGAAGATGATGACGATGATGGTAGTTGTGATATTGATGATGATGATATTGGTTGTGATGATGTTAATTGTGATAATGATAATGAAGCAAGATGATATTAGCTATTGTGATCATGATTGTACTTGTGAAGATGATAATGAAAATGATGATGAAGCAAGATGATGATGGTAATTGTCATAATGAAAATGAAGAAGATGATTATGATAGCGTTTGAGATGATGTTGATGATGATGGTAATTGTGATGATGATAATGATAATGATTATGAAGCAAGATGATGATGGTAATGGTGATGATGAAGATGATGACGATGATGGTAGTTGTGATATTGATGATGATGATATTGGTTGTGATGATGTTAATTGTGATAATGATAATGAAGCAAGATGATATTAGCTATTGTGATCATGATTGTACTTGTGAAGATGATAATGAAAATGATGATGAAGCAAGATGATGATGGTAATTGTCATAATGAAGATGAAGAAGATGATTATGATAGCGTTTGAGATGATGTTGATGATGGTGGTAATTGTGATGATGATAATGATAATGATGATGAAGCAAGATGATGATGGTAATTATGATGATGAAGATGATGATGATGAGTTTCATTTAATGCCACGTTTCTCAGCGCACAGATACCAAAACGGCCAGATTCTTTCGCGCGTTCTATTTGAATTAGCGCTTGGGGCCGAAACCCATGAAGACGTTCACTGCGATATCCGAGAAATGCTTGTGTTAAACTGATAATTGTGATGATGAAATGATGGTAGTTGTGATGATGATAATGATGAAGATGATGGTAACTGTGATAATGATGACTAAGATAAAATTAGGGTAATTGTGATTATGACATTTATGTTGAAAATGTTGGTAATTGTGATTATGACGATTATGTTGAAAATGAAGATAATGGTAGTTGTGATGATGATTATGATAATGATGATGAAGCTAGATGATTATGGTAACTGTGATGATGATGATGATGATGATGATGATGATGGTGATAATGATGATGATGATGATGATGATGATGATGATGATGATGGTAATTTTGATGATGAAGATGATGATGATGATGGAATTTGTGATGATTATAATGATAACGATGATGAAGCAAGATGATTGTGGTAACTGCGATGATGAAGATGATGATGATGATGATGATGATGATAACGATGATGAAGCAAGACGATGATGGTAATTGTGCTGATGAAAATGATGATGATGATGGTAGTTGTGATAATGATGCTAAATATGATGATGATAATGGAATTTTGATGATGATTATGGTAGTAATGATGAAGAAACATAATGATAATAATTGTGATGATGAAGATGATGACGATGATCATGATGGTAGTTGTGATGATAATAATGATAATGATGATGAAGCAAGATGATGATGGTAATTGTGATGATGAAGATGATGACGATGATGGTAGTTGTGATAATGATGATGATGATATTGGTTGTGATGATGTTAATTGTGATAATGATAATGAAGCAAGATGATATTAGCTATTGTGATCATGATGTTACTTGTGATGATGATAATGAAAATGATGATGAAGCAAGATGATGATGGTAATTGTGATGATGAAGATGAAGAGGATGATGTTAGTTGTGATGATGATGATAATGGTAGTTGCGATGATGATTATGATGATGATGATGATAATGGTAGTTGTGAAGACGATGATGATGATTATGGTAGTTGTGATGATGATGATGGTAGATGTGATGATGATGATGAATATGATGATAATGAAGATTAAGCAAGATGATGATGGTAATTATAACGATGATGAAGCAAGATGATGATGGTAATTGTGATGATGAAGATGAAGATGATGATGATGATGGTAGTTGTGATGATTATAATGTGATAATGATGATTATGATGAATATGTTGGTAATGTGATGATGAAATTGATGGTAATTGTAATGATGATGATCGTAGTTGTGATGATCATCATGATAATGAAGATGAAGCAAGATGATGATGATAATTCTGTTGGTGAAGATGATGATGATGATGGTAGTTGTGATGATGATGATGATGATTATGGCAGTTGTGATGATGATAATGATAATGATGATGAAGCAAGATGATGATGGTAATTGTGATGATGATGATGATGGTAGTTGTGATGATGATGATGGTGGTTGTGATAATAATGGTGATAATGATGATCGTAGTTGTGATGATGATAATGATGATGATGATGATTATGATGATGATGATGATGATAATGATGATGATGGTAATTGCGATCAATAAGTTGAAAATGATGATTGTAATTGTGATGATGTTAATGGTAGCAATGATGAAGCAAGACGATGATGGTAATTGTGATGATGAAAATGATGATGATGATGGTATTTGTGATGATGATGATGATGATTATGGTAGTTGTGATGATGATGATGATTAAGATGATGATGTTAATGGAATTTTGATGATAATAATAATGAAGCAACATAATGATAATAATTGTGATGTTGAAGATGATGACGATGATCCTGATGGTAGTTGTGATGATGAAGATGATGACGATGATGGTAGTTTTGATAATGATGATGATGACGATGATTATGATGATGTTAGTTGTGATGATGATAATGATAATGATGATGAAGCAAGATGATGATAGTAATTGTGATCATGATGGTACTTGTGATGATGATAATGAAAATGATGATGAAGCAAGATGATGATTGTAATTGTGATGATGAAGATGATGATGATGATGATGGTATTTGTGATGATGATGATGGTGGTTGTGATAATAATGATGATAATGATGATTGTAGTTCCGATGATGATTATGATTATGGTAGTTGTGAAGACGATGATGATGATTATCGTAGTTGTGATGATGATGATAATAATTCTGATGGTGAAGATGATGATGATGATGGTAGTTGTGATGATGATGATGATGGTGGTTGTGATGATGATGATGATGATGATGATAATGATGATGAAGCGAGATGGTGATGGTTATTGTGTTGGTGAAGATGATGATGATGAGTTGCATTTCATGCTACATTTCTCAGCGCACAGACACCAAAACGGCCACATTATTTCGGGCGTTCTATTTGATTTAGTGCTTGGGGCCGAAAACCATTAAGCCCTTGACTGCAATATGCGAGAAATGCTTGAGTTAAAATGATAATTGTGATGATGAAAATGATGGTAATTGTGATGA